>OX451738.1:635550916-635762039 GCA_948472305.1 Vicia faba
ATAGATTAAAAAAAATATGGCAAGTAATGTTGTGTAAAGTCTGTGTGCAAAATCAGCAACTGGACCTTATTTTTCTTGCAACTTTCATCTGAATACTCTCGATGCTTTACAAATACAGCCATCAACCCGACACCAATAAGTGTTTTATGCTCCTCAAAATGCTCCAATGCTTCTCATAGAGAAAATACCTTAAGGCTAAAGCCCTACCAAGTGCCAACTAATGTGGGTGACTGTCAGCAAATACTATTTCCAGATTATCTCAGTATCAATGAATATGAACAATTAAAAGTTAGAACCTTCCCAGACTAGCTTAAGAGTGTACACTGAATTATTTTTGAGTTGGTAATATGAGATTTCATCTACAAGATACATCATAAGGGCGTGAACAGGGACAGGCAATCAACTTATTGACTCAGTCATTCTCGCATTCATTCGCTTGAAACCAATTAATGCTCCTGTTAACGCTTATGTTATTGCCGGGTCAATAAGCTCATAAATTACTTATCAACATGTGGTTGGATTCTAATGAAATTCCACTGTTTCCTCTACCAGTAATCCTGACAGGAACAAGAACCATCCTTGAAATGATGAAAACGCGTGACATCTCTTACTATAATTTCTCTTCCCACTAGCTTGGAGATATATTTTATGGCAGAATGGCAGTCATTACAAACTCTAAGGTTCTTCATGATCCTCAGCGTAGTATACCCTGGACTATTTATTAATGCAAATGCAATAGCCAGTTTTTCACTATGATGTCTAAGGATCTGTTCCTTCACTTCTTGCTCTAGGTCATGTAATACAGAATCAGTGTCTGGAGTAAAACCCATTTTCTTTATCTCCTTCCATATTTTTGACATCATTCTGTATATCGCATCTCTTTGTGGGTGAAGCGCATCTTCAACCCCAAAAATATGTACTTTGTTTTGGATTTGAACCCAACTGAACCCTTGTTCTTTCTTCACTTCCCTGACTTTCATTAACTTTCTAATCTTAGCAGCATCCTCCCATTTACCACAAGCTGAGAGAGTATTAGCAAGCGCCGAGTAAGCACCGCTATTGTTGGGATCAATAAGAAGCAATTTTTCAGCTGCCACTTTAGCCAAATCCATGTTTTTGTGAACCCTGCAAGAAGACAAAAGCGAACCCCACGCTATAACATCTGGTTCAATAGGCATGCTTATTATAAAATTGTATGCATCTTCCATCAATCCAGCACGTCCAAACAGGTCAATCATACATGCGTAGTGGCTAGGGGTAGGTTCAATGCGATGAACGTTTTTCATCAAATTAAAGTAACGCTTACCCTGCTCTACCAATCCCACATGCGTACAGGCAGACAATACACCAACGTAAGTAATATGATCAGGCTTTAAGTTAGATTTCAGCATCTCTTCAAACAGCTCTATGGCCTTGTTTCCCAGACCATGTTGAGCTAGAGCTATAATCATGGAAGTCCAAGTCAATGTATCCCTTTCAGTGCATATTTGATTGAATACTTTCCTTGCATCTTTGATACATCCAGATCTCGAGTACATGGTAATTAAAGCATTACCCACAGAAACCGATGACACTTCTTCCAATCTTATTGCAGTTGCATGAAGCTGCTTACCATGATCCAAAGAAGCCAAGCTTGAAAAGACACTCAGTAAAGCTGCTAGAGTATAACTGTTTGGCCTTGTGCCTTCTGTAATCATCAATCTAAATAGCTCCAAAGCATCGTTAAGTAAGCCATTCTGTGCATAACCTACAATCATGGCAGTCCATGCAACTACATCGCGACATTTCAACGAATCAAATATCTCTCTCGCCGGGTTTACATCCCCAATTTTGACATAGCCATTCAAAAGGGATGTGAATGCTATAACATTAAGACTCGAAGTGCCTCTTAATTCTACAATTGTTCGAGCAATTTTCACTGCACCAGATTTGGCATACATCGAGATAAGGGCATTCCCCAATGCCCCGGAGATATCAATATCAGCTCTTACAATAAATGCATGGAGTTGCTTCCCAAGTTTCAAGCTTTCAAGATTAGCACAGGCCGACAAAACACTGCCCAAGGTGAACTTATCCGGCTTTAAAGATGAACTCCTAAACATATAAGAAAATGTTTCCAGAGCTTTGACGTCATATCCCTGATGACAGTAACCTGCGATAATGGAATTCCACGAGACAATATCTCGATCAGTCATTTGATAAAAGAGCGCAAGAGCAGTGTCGAGTCGACCAAACTGCATATGCATTGAAATCATAATATTCCAAGTCGATTTATCTCTTAGCCTCATTCGATCAAAAACAACCTTCGCCATTGCCGAATCACCCGACTTTGCATACATATTAAGCAACGAATTAGCAACAGGAACCACACCAGTCAACCCGAGTTTCACAACAAAGGAATGAACCTTGTTACCAATATCCAACGTTCCAGTCGCAACACAGGAAGCAAGAACATTAGTAAACGTGAACTGGTTCGGCGAAACTCCAGAGGAAATCATTTTCAGAAACGTGTAAATAGAGGTATAAAAAAGACCCATTTGGTTATAACCCACTATCATGGAATTCCATGAGACGGAATCTGGTTGAGGAATTTCATCAAACAAACGGCGTGCAGTTTCTATGTTGCCACCTTTGGCATAGGAAGCGAGAAGAATGTTCCATGAGAATGTGGTTTTGAGTGGCATTTCAGCGAACAGACGGTGAGCGTCTGTGAAAGAGGAGGTTTTGGAATAGAAATTGAGGAGGTTGTTCATCAAGAAGGCGCTGAGCTGAAGGCCGTGTTTGATGATTCGAGCGTGGATGAATCTTCCGGTGGAGGAGTCTCGGGATTTGATGGCTGATTGGAGAAGATGGACGTATGCATCGGATTGGGAGAGGGGTTTTGGGATCTCCATCGACTGTTGCTTAGTATTGCAAATTTGAAAGGAAAAAAAAACACACACACACACATTTACTTTGTTCATTTACTTTGAGGAGGTTGCTTAGTATCATCATTAAATCATTTGTGAAGTGCTTAAATGTTAACGTGATCAAATTTTAACACAATTATAATTATCATATTTTCGTAATAAATTTTTTGCGCGCAAACTTTGAAAAATCTTCGACAATTCAATTTTGAAAAATCAATTGAATTTTTGTTTTTGTCTATTCACCATTCTATATTGTTTTCTTAGTCCATATTTTCACTTAAAAATTGGCATAAGAGTTGGTCATTTGATTAAGTCTAATTAACCCCAAAAGATTTGAGAATATGGCAGACGATGACGATCCAAAGAGAGTGTATAATAGAGCGTTGATTTCAAATGTGAAAATTATACTTATTGGAAAGCGAATGTGTACTTACACATAATATTAATTGACAACAAATTGTGGTGTGTCTTCACCAAGGGACCATATATCTCTAAGGGGGTTGACGGTGTTGTTAAACATCCAAAAGATTGAACATATGATGAAACCAAAAAGACTTCATATGATTTGAAAGCGAGGAACACATTTATTTCTATTTTAAACACGCAAGTATTCTACTCAATTTCACATCATACGAGTACTAAAGGTATGTATGACGCTCTTCATACTCTCTATAAGGTAATTAAAAGCGTCAAGGATTCTAAGATCAATACGTTTACGTAGGAGTCAAACTATTTCGTATGGAACCCGAAGAATTCGTGAATTCCATGCAAACTATATTCCTCCACTTAATCAACAAATTGAGTAACTTGGGTAAAATCTTTACTAACAAAGATTGTAATAACAAAGTATTGAGATCTATGTGCAACGAGTGGCAACTAAAGGTTATTGCTATAAATAATCTAACGATCTTAATACTTTAGATATTACAAAGTTGTTTGGGAAGTTAGCCGAACATGAAAATAAACTGAAATGACTCACGGATAGCGAAGTAAAGTCGAAAAAGAAAGAGAAAGGAAAAGAAGAGAAAATGAATCTTTCGTTGAAGGCTTCATTCTAATGGAAGAAGTCAAAGGGATAAAGTGATCATTATGACGAAGAAGCTCTTAAACAAAAGAAGATGGATTTATTCGTCAAATGCTATAATAGATACTTAAAAAGAAACAAGCTCAAGTATTCCGACAAAGGATTAATAAATTTCATAAATACTTATCTGTCTAAAACAGAACACAAGAAAAATGATGATGACATTACATGTTACGATTGCGATAAATCGAGACATTTTAGAACTATTTGTCCAACTCACACCAAACATCATAAAAAGAAAGATAAGGAATTCTACAAGACGAAAGGAAAAAGCTCCAAAGGTCATAGAGTCTATATCACATGGGTATAAGAGGATGATAGCTCCTCCGCAAATTCTTGCTCAATTTTAGATGATGAGTGTCTCAACCTATATTTGATGGTATGTAATAAAGGTGAAACTTCAAATGCATATACTTATGAACTCAATAATGAATATTCATATAGTGAATTATTGGAAGCGTTTAATGATATTTATGTGGATTCTATAAATGCTTTTAAGAAAATATCTCTCCAAAAATAAATGATTTTAAAACTTGAAAAGAAGATAGATAATCTTAATCGCGTTTTTATTTTCCTTAAGGAAGCGCATACATCTTTAGTTGATGAGTGTTATAATATATCTGACACTTTAGTTGAAAGGATAGAAAAAGTAGAATATGTTACATGTCATCTTTAAAACTTGAAATTAAAACTCTGAAAAGCCAACTAACTCATGCTACTTCACTATCTTATACTTGTTCTAGCTCTTCAAGTGATGGAGATATGGTTTTCAAGAAAAAAACCTTGTGTCACTAGGAGAAATAGAAAAAGCATTTCATTTAAAGCTATGTGTCATTAATGTGGTGATAATGGAGACATTAGGCTTCTTTGTCATATTAGGAACCTTCAAGTTCCCAATGGTAAAATGGCATGGATTCATAAGTGTACTTCAACTAATCTTAAATGACCCATTAGTTAGAGACCTAAATGACATATTTTATTGTCACAGGAAAGTCTTGTCTCCGTGAAAAGATTATGATTTCTAGATAGTAAATGTTCAAGATACATGACGGGAAATACTTCCATGTTCATCAATATCGATGAGAAAGAAAGCGGTCACGTCACGTATGGGGATAACACATGAGTTAAACTTCTAGGAGAAGGTATTATGGAAAATCCATCCATAATCACCATTGAAAATGTGATTTTAGTTAAAGGGCTTAAACACAACCTACTTAGCATTAGCCACTTATGCGACAAAGCGTACATCATGTTTTCGATACTTTTAGTTGTTTAATTGAGCATAAGGCAAGTAAAGATCTTGTGTTTAAGGGTTATAGAATTTATAATGTTTATATGCTTGATCTAGATGATGTGCCAATGCATGGAAGTAAGTTTTTAGTCGCCAATGGTGAAGATTATTGGTTATGGAATAGACGCTTAAGTCACGTGCATTTCGACTTGTAAAATAAAATAGCACCCAAGAATCTAATGATTGGTATAATTTTTTTAAAATATAAACTATGTGATGCTTGACAAATGAGAAAGCAAACGAGAGTGTCATTTAAGTTGGAAAGTGTTATTTCGACATCAAAACCTCTCGAGATTCTCCATCTAGACTTGCTTGGCCCTTTGCGAATAATTAGTTTATGAGGAAATTATTACGGGGTTGTGATTATTGATGAATACTCTAGATTCACTTGGACGTTATTTTTTACCCGTAAGGATGAAACTTTTGAAGCCTTCGTTAATTTTTCTAAGCTTATCCAAAATGTTTAGTTTGAAAATTATCACATTACATAGTGATCATGGTGGTGAGTTTGTTAACCATAAATTTCAAAACTTTTACACCAAAAATGGTATTGTTCATAACATTTCATGTCTGAGAACTCCATAATAAAATGGTGTTGTTGAGTATAAAAATTGTGTTTTAGAAGAATTGGCACAGACCATGATAAGTGAAATGAGCCAACCTAAGTAGAATTTTTTTTATAGAAAAATGGTGTTGCATGACATGTCTTAAACAAGGTGATCATTTGACCCATCCTAGAGAAGACACCCTACAATTTACTTAAAGGTAGAAAAACAAATATTTCTTATTTTGTGTTTTCGGTTGCAAATATTTCATTTTAAATAACAGAAAGGGCATTCTTGGTAAATTTGATGCTAAGTATGATGAAGGGATATTCTTAGGGTACTCATCTACGAGTAAATCGTATGGAGTTTAAAACCATAGAGTTTCTTTAGTAGAAGTATCTATTCATGTTTCATTTGATGAGTCATCACCCTAAAAGACGGGAAAAGGTGTTTATTCTGATGTTTCATGTATGATAACGGAGAAGTTGACCAACAAAGAAAGTTTCAAAGAGGATCATAATCCTTCAACAAAGTATGAGGACATTAGAGAAGATAAATATGAAAGCTTACATGAGGATGATAAACACAAGACCTCGAACCAGCTGCCTCAAGATTGGACACTCGTAAAAGATCACATGTTAGATAAAATTCTAGGAGATATCAAAAGAGGTGAAAGTACTAGATCACAGGTTAACAATTTATGTAAGTAATCTTCTTGCGTTTCTCAGATTGAACCTAAATCAATATTTGATGCATTACTTAACGAGGTATGGTTACTTGTTATACAAGAATAACGTATTTAATTTAAACGTAATGACGTTTGAGACCTAGTTCAATGTCAAGTTGATAAAACAATCGTTGACACTAGATGGGTATTTAGGAACAAGATGTATGAAAAATGGAGTAATTTTTATAAATAAAGCAATATTAGTAGATGATCTAGAAGCTATTAAACTCCTTTTGGCATTCACTTGCTGCCTGGATTTTAAGCTTTACCAAATGGATGTTAAATCTGCTTTATTCTTACAACCCCCGGGTTTTGAGGATCACGACAATCTTAACTATGTTTTTAAACTAAAAAGAGATTGAGTAGAAGTTTAATCAAACAAGGATTAAATCACGGTAAAGTTAACACCACTTTGTTTATTAGACGTAAAGCAATGCATATTCTTTAGTACAAATATATGTAGATGATATTATTTTTGGTTCTGCTAATGAATCTCTTTGTTGAGAGTTTTTAAGTTTGATGCATGGATAATTCGAGATGTCTCTTATGGGAGAGCTGGCATATTTCTTAGAATTGCAAATCAAGCAAGTCAAATAAGGAACTTTCATAATTCAAAAAAAAAATACTTCTTAGAGCTTCTCAAGAAGTTCGATATGAAAGTCTCAAAAAGTATCTTAATGTTTATGGAATTTAATGTGCTTATTGACAAATACGAGAGAGGAGTAGACTTTGACATTGCTAGGTATAGAGGTATAATCAGATCCTTACTCTATTTAAAAGCAAGTAGGCCATATATCATGTTTATTGTGTGTATGTGTGCTAGATATCAAGCATCACCTAAGGAATCCAACTTTAAGATCGTAAAAATTATTTTAAGGAATCTTAATAGAACCTACCAACATAGTCTTTTGTATTCTAAAGATAGTGCTTGTAGCTTAGTAGGTTTTTTTAATTATGATTTTGCGGTGTGCAAGTCAAATAGGAAAAGCACTAGTGGTACATGTCACTTATTTGGAAGTTATTTAGTTTCTTGCCACAATAAGAAACACCATGGCATTTCTCTTCTACCATTGAGGATAAATATGTAGCCAATTGTAGCTGTTATGCACAAGTCTTATGGTTAAAGAAACAATTGCTAGATTATAATTTAAAACTTGACTGCATCCCAATTAAGTGCAATAGTAATAGTGCGAAAAACCTCACTAAGAATCTGGTACTTTATTCACAAACTAAACACATTGATATCCGATGCCATTTTCTTAGAGATCGTGTTGAAAAAGGGATGTTGATTTTGAATACGTTGACACTAAAAGTCAACTTGCCAACATTTTTACAAACCATTGTCATCAGAACCTTTTCACAAGATCTGTAGGGATTTGTGAATCTTAGATTCATCGTTCTTTAAATAGACTAAAAATTTCGTTTAGTTTCATTTGCTATGTATATTCTGTTTTCACTAACATTATTTTGTAGCAAATCATACTTTTTTCGACGACATTGATATGTCTCTATAACTCTTGTATATAGTTTATATCATTGTGTGTATGTTTGTTCTAGATATGTTCATTTGTTTTCTTATTACCTTCTTTGTTTTACTCATTTATCTTGATCTTACCGGTTGATCAGAATCTGAGAAGTGGCTGGAAGATGATTTGTAGTCGGGCTGTAAAGTCGAGGAGAAAAGGGGGTTGTACCTGCAAGGTACTCCGACGATCAAGTAAGAGTTGGAACAAGGAGGTACAAGCAAAGTATTAAGTGGTGAATAATGAATATTTGATACCAGGCCCTCACAAGTGTGAGGGTTTATATAATTCCCCTGGCGCGTGGCCATTGGTTCCTGATTTCACGCCTAGATATGCGGGTTCGTTAAATCAAATAACTTCCAGGACTTAGTCAAACCAGGCAGATGTGCTCGTAACTAGTCGTTGGTATCGAGGAGGGGGTTACTTGTGGCCATCTCTCTGGTCGATTCCTGGTGGCCTGCATGACGTTGATGTCAGGCAGGATGAGAGGATGCTCGTCGGTCATCCTGGGCCAGTGCTGGTTTGGGAGGGCAAATGGTCGACATACTCGATAGGTAGTGAGAAATCTGAGTCATACTCGTGCGGGACGTACCAAAGGAGATATCCTGGACCGGGCCCAGTCAATCTGTCGGGCCAATCCATAACAGTATCCCCCTAATTCGTTGCTTTTGGGCACATGAGTGATGACTTTAACATCTGTTTATGGAACGGGGCGTGCCTGACGGGGAAGTGAGTGTTTCCCATTACACCTTGCTCGCGGGGAGATGAGGCATTGGTCATTAGGACTTTTGAATTTGGAGAGGTAACATGTTTCGGGAAGCATGCTAGTGAAACAACGCAATGATGGCCTAGGGCTAGGGTGTAATGATGATGATCCTATGATTCCCCAGGTACGTGTCGTGTACGCGCGGATCGTCTCAGCTATAAATATGAGAGGAATAGGGAATTTAGTACTTTTTGTCTTCTTCCTCAACTGCTCGTATTAGCTCGACAGTCGACCACCGTTGTTCGTTGATTTTCTCTGCTCGTAGCTGCTTACTTCCATATTTTCTTCTTTTATTACTGTTAAGTTTCTGATCCTTCATTGTCGTTCGCTTTCGCATTTTCATTTTTCACTTTTTAGAGATGCACACGGTTAGGATTTAGGGAGGACACCGTTGGAGACTGTTGGTGGTAGACGATGTTTCTGTGGTTTAGAATCGCCGTGGGGTCTCCTCGGGGATCTCGTGGTGTGTCGTAGATGCCTCATTAGGGCTTAGGGATCTTTCTGCAACTCGTGCCCGTTGATACGCCTCAGTTAGGGTTCTGGTCGGGGATACGATCCTCATTTCCCAGCGCCCTTTCGCTTGTTTAGCGGTGGAAGGGTAGTTCTGGAATTGATGTCGAGCTCATCTTTTTCCTCTGCTTTTCAGGTGCTATGGAAGAGAGTTCCCGGATCGACATTTCTAGCGAATCTACACAGTCCTCGGGAAGTTCCTCGAATGAGATGAGTAGTTCGTCGAGCATCCTGGAAATATTTGGGGATGCGCACAATCAAATGGAATATCAAACGTGATGGGTTGACGAGGAGATGAATTCCACCGACCAGGGTAGTCTGTTTCCTCCTAAGAATCAGGAGGAACCTCGGGATTGGGTCGCGAGCGATCCGTGGGACTGACCATCATATTTTTATGAGCACCGGGAGGATGTCTTTATGGACGTTACACTCATGAGGAGGGGGCCCAAGAGGATTAGTCATTATATATTCTCGGTAAAGAGAGCAGAATCTGCTCGAAATACGACAAGAGGCGGATCCGAATGTATGATATCGTGTTTCGAGAGATGGGTCTTCGTCTTCCCTTTTCTAAGTTCGAGGTGGCCTTATTTAGGCCCTTGCGTATGGCTCCCTCCCAACTGCATCCGAACGGCATCACGTTCATGCGGGCATTTGAGATAGTTTACGATCATTTGAAGATATGGGCCACCATTCCCTTGTTCTTCTACTGCTTCCACCTTCAGAGGATAAAGGTCGATGGAAAGTGGGGATGGGTTTCCCTGAAGCAAGGCAATAGGAAGCTATTTAAAGCCTATTTGGAATCTCTCCGCCACTTTAAAGATAAATACATTTTGGTGCAGCCTTCCTCGACCAAGGCAATGTTGAACGTCTTTAAGACCGCGCCTTCGCTAAACGAGGTTGGTACTCCCCGGCTGAATGAGCTAGGAGAGCCTGTTGCAAAGCTGGTTTACAAGTTCCCGTTCCAATTGATGAGGAATCATTTTGATAGCGAACTGGGCTCCTATGTCTGGAGAGAAGAGGAGCTTGGAGATGAGGATCTGGAGAGCTTCGTTGTCCTGACCATGTTCATGGCTCGGATCCCTCGCGTCCAGCGAGTTGGTCGGGGAGGTAGGCCTGTGTTGAACAAAAATGGGGAGCCTGTATATGATTCAGGCCTTATAAACGTCAAAGAGCTCCTCGAAAGCAAGGACCCCGATAGATACTTGGGTGTGTGTATATATATATATATATATATATATATATGTGTGTGTGTGTGTGTGTGTGTGTGTGTGTGTGTTTGTGTGTGTGTGTTTCTAATAGTAGTAAGTGGTCGCCGTTTATCTGACTCCTTGTTTACTGACTATGTTTATTTTTGTTTGTTTTGTAGAGATCATGAATCCTGCTCAGGAGCGCTTGGCTAAGACTTTCGCTTCCAGAGCAAGGAGGGCCCTGAAGGATGCACAGACTAGTTCAGGACCAGCTCCTGCCTCGGGGTCGGGCGACTCATCTTCAGCCCAGGCTACGGTCTCTCTTTCCCATGGTATCATTTCCTCGAAGGCGAAGAGCCCGTGAGCCAAGGGGAGGGTTGACCTGACCAGTGAAAAAGGGAAAGGAACGTACGACCTTCCTCCCTGCTGGCTAGAGAAGTCTTTTTTCGAGGGTGCGACTCTCCGTCTTCTCTGGGTCGAATCTCTCCATCTCGTGGGAATGGGCCGCCCGGAGAAGAGGGAGATGCTGGCGCAAGATGCTGGCGGTATGATGTGGATCTTGGAGATGAAGATCGCTTACACCGAGGGGAGTTCCTCTCAGGAGATAGAGATGAAGAATCTCTGGGCTAAGCTGGCTGCGAGCGAGAAGGCCTTGGTCGAGAAGGACAAAGCCCTGAAGCTGTCTGAGGAAGAATCGGGGAAGCTCTCTGAGGAACGCATGGTTCTTTTGCTCGAGAGAAAGGACCTTGAGGGAAAGGTGGTGGCCCTGACTTACGAGCCCGAGGATACTAAGGATCTGAAGACTCGGGCCAAGCTGGTTGCTCGTTTTCAGTTGGCCATGGATGACGCTCAGGCTGCTCCGAGGGGAGCTTCAAAAATGTCGTAAATTAGATGCGTGTGTTGAACCCCGGTGTTGAGCTTAACACCTCGAGAATTGGGGTCAATTATTATGTAGTTGTCGATCAAATTTTGGTCCCTGATCATCTCAGAGATATTGTTGCCCAGCCGACCGGGGATCCCGCCCAATTGCTGCCCATTGTTAAAGGGGAAGCAAAAGGATGGTCACTTTATGTTAATTTCGGCATGCGTGCCGTATTTGTTGTATTTGTTTTTCCGGGCTACTATCCATTTATATAATATTTGCACATCATCGGTCCAAGTGGCCATTTTATTTAAATTCTAGCCAATGGTCGTTTGCTTTGAATATTTAACTTGTGTTTTTTACATGTTTGTTGACAAACTAGCCCGTTTAGGACATTTTATATTTTACTAAGAGATTATAGAGGGGATGTGCTTATTTTATATGTTCTCGAGTATGGGGAAACTGATCAAACGGCCAGGGTGAATACCGGGCGAGGGCCATAACTCAAGTCTTGTTTAGAGGGACCCAGGTTTGGCAGCGTGAACCTCTCGTCGCGAGTTGGGCATTCTACCGTCATGGCACAAGGACTATGGAGCTCGGTCGAGTTATCCATGTCGGGATGAAGGTGAGCTCATCAACAGAGCAGAGCCTCACCCCTTCTGAATACTTTGGGTGCCATGCTTGTGCCTAGGCATGCACGCGTGGTCGGGCCTGAGTGAGTTTGTCTCGTCGAGCGAACTCGCCAACTGATTAGTGTTTTTAATTGTAATATTATTTTAGATTTTAGGAGTTCCATGATCGAATGAGCTGTTCCCCTTGTAAGTTTTCCAAGTAATATGCTCCAGTCCCCGTTTTCACGTAGACGCGATAAGGACCTCCCCAGTTCTCTGCGAGTTTGCCCTTGCGAGATTCTTTGCGATTTCTCTTTAAGACAAGACTACCGACCTCGAGCTCTCGTCGTATGACCTTGGCGTCATAGCGCATGACTATTTTTTATTTGAGCGGGGCCTCTCGTAGGGTCGCTCCTGTTCTGATTTCTTCCACCAGATCCAGTTCTTCGCCGGAGGCGATGTTGTTTATTTCCTCGTTGGGAGGTGCCTCGGTTTGTTTGGACGGTTCTTCGATTTCTACGGGAATGACGACCTCTCTCCCGTAAGATAGCCGGAAAGGAGTCTCCCCGGTGGATGAATGTGCAGTCATTTGGTATCCCCATAGCATACTGTGTAACTCCTCGACCCATCACTTCTTGGTTTCGTCCAACCTTCACTTGAGGCCCCTCAGTATTACTCTGTTTGCAGACTCAACTTGGCTATTTGTCTGGGGATGCTCGACAGAGGCGAAGTGTTAGGTCGTGCCAAGTTTGGTGACAAATTCTTGGAAGGTGTGGTCCGTGAACTGGGTTTCGTTGTCGGCGATTATCGCTTGTGGGATGCCAAAGAGAGCGAGAATATTTCTTTTATAGAAGCAAAGGACGTTTTGGGCGGTGATTTTGGCCAAAGCTTCAACTTCTATCCATTTGGTGAAGTAGTCAACCGTTACGATTAGGTACTTGTTCTGATTGGTTCCGACCACGAACGGGCCGAGGAGATCTAGTCCCCACCAGGCGAAGAGCCAAGGAGAGGAGAGGGACTTAAGCTAGTTAGGAGGAGCTAAATGCATGTCTCCGTGCCGCTAGAATTTATCGCATCTCTTCACGTGCTCTTTTGTATCGTACTGCATGGTAGGCCAGTAATATCCTGCCCGCAAGGCTTTCCTTGCGAGGGATCTCCCGCCTAGGTGTTGACCGCTGATGCCCTCATGGATTTCGAGCAAGACGTGCTCTGCCCCGCTTCGATTGACGCATTTGAGAAGTGCAATGGAAAATCCTCTTCTGTAAAGTTTTCCTTTGACTAAGACGTACGAGCAAGCTCTCCGCCTGACAACATCCGCTTCTTTCGGGTCGTCAGGGAGTTTTCCCTTAGTGAGGTAGTCGTGTACGGGGGTCATCCAACAATCACTGTCCTCGATGGCGAATACTTATAGGGTAAAAGATGACCTTTGGGTGCTCGGTCGAGGGATTATCTCCTGTATCACAAATTTGTTTCCTCCCTTTCTCTTTGTGCTCGCCAGCTTGGATAAGATATCTACGCAGGCATTATGCTCGCGGGGAACGTGCTGTACATCCATAAATTTAAATTTCTTTTTTGTCTCCTAGACTAGAGCCCAATATTTAGCGAGTTAGTTGTTTTTGACCTGATATTTGCCTCGGACTTGAGAGGCGACCAACTGTGAGTCGGTGAAGATTTTCACTTCCTCGACTCTCAGATCTTCGGCCAGTCGTAAACTCGCGAGGAATGCCTCGTATTCGGCCTGATTGTTGGAGGCTGGAAAATATAGGGAGAGGGAGACTTCGATCAGGGTCCCTTCCTTGTTTTCCAATATGATGCTTGCACCGCTTCTGGTTAAATTGGAGGCGCCATCGATGAAGATCATCCAACAACACGATCCGTCGGGTCTGCGAGCGAGGTCATTTCAGCTACGAAGTCGGCTAAGGCATGATCCTTAAGGGCTTTCCTTCTCTCATAGATATCAAATTCAGAGAGCTCCAAGGACCATTTCAACATTCTTCCGGCCATGTCTGGTCTCCTGAGCAATTGTTTTATTGGTTGATCTATCAGAAGCACTATGGTGTGGGCCAGAAAGTAGTGTCTGAGTCTCCTCGTTGCATTACCAAGGGCTAGAGCTACTTTTTTGATTTGTTGATACCTCTCTTACAGGCCCTGTAGGGCCTTGCTCGTAAAGTAAATTGGCCTTTGTCCTTCAGGGGTTTTGCTTATCAATGTTGCGCTTATTTCCTCGAAGGTGACGGCCAGGTAGAGATAGAGGACCTCGTCTTTATCGGGTCGAGATAGGATGGACGGTTATGACAATGTTCATTTCAAATGAACGATGGCTTGGTCACATTCGGGTGTCCACTCGAAGGTGGCTTCCTTGCGTAGGATCTTGAACAAGGGAACTGCGTATTGGGCGGACTTTGCCACGAATCGAGAGAGAGAGAAGTGAGCATGCCATTCAATATATGGATGGACTTTTTCAAGGTGGACGTCAGAAATTCAGAAAATTCCCGACATTTGTTGGGGTTTGCCTCAATGCCTCGTTCCGTCAGATAAAATCCGAGGAACTTTCCTGCCCGTACATCGAAGGTACATTTTTTTGGGTTGAATCACATTCAGCACTTTCGAGCTTGCTCGAACACTTTTTTCAAGTGGGCGGCATGGTCGAGCATTTTGGTGGACTTGACGGCCATGTCTTCCATATAGACTTCGAGCATGTCGCTTATCTCGTTGAGAAAAACTTTCTCCATCATGCGCTGGTATGTAGCGCCCGTGTTTTTTAGGTCGAAGGGAATTACATTGTAGTAATAGTTTCCCGGCTCGGTCATGAAAGCGGTATATTTTTTGTCTGTTTTTTCCGTGGGGATCTGGTGATAACCAGAGTACACGTCCATGAATGATATCAATTTAAAACTGGCCAAGTTTTCGACCAGTTTGTCAATATTGGGGAGGGGGTAATCATCTTTTGGGCAAGTCCGATTGAGATCAGTATAGTCAATACACACGTGCCATTTTCCATTAGATTTTTTTACAAGAACTACATTTGAGAGCTAGGTTGTATACTGGGCTTCAGAAATAAAATGTGCCTCTAGGAGGTCTTTTACAACTAGTTCTGCAACCTTTGCTTTCTCGGGCAACTGCTTTCTTCTGTGCTGCGCGACCTCCTTGATGGCAGGATCAATGGTCAAGTGATGGCATACGACCTATGGATCTAAACCCGGCATCTCGGTTGCACTCCAGGTGAACATATCAGCATTCTCCCTTAGGCAAGCTTTGAGTTGCCTTTTCGCCAGGCCGGGGAGGTCTGCTCCAATCTTCACTCCTCTTGTGGGGTCTTCTCTGAGGGGAACTAGATTGAAGTCGCCGTCTAGGATGGGCCATGCATGACTCGAGAGTTCGTTGCAATCAACAGAGGAGGTCGACCTTTCATCTTCGACCATAGGCTCCTTCCCTTTCTTCCTTTGTTCGACACGGTCCTCCATGGAGAAGCGACTGTCGAGGTCAATGATGTCAACCCTCAGTAATGGCTTGACTTCCTTGGAGCTGGGGGGTAGTGAGGCTCCAATTGTCGTTCTGGGTTGGGCGCTGATGGAACTGAGGCCTTTGGCTGAAGCTTCGAAGCACCTTCTGACTGCTTGGATGTCCCCGTGGAGGGTGGCGACCAAGCCTTTGACGGTGTAGTACTTCATCTATAGATGAACGGTAGAAGAGACCACGATGAGTTCGGCGAGAGTGGGTCTCCCGAAGATGCACTGATAGAGAGATAAGTAATCTACCACCAATAATTGGGTCTTGATGGCTCGGGCCGTCGCCCCTCTCTCGAATGTGACGATCAACTCTACATATCCTCAGGGTTTTGTGCTTGCTCCATTGAAGCCCTAGATATGAGATCCCACATAGGGGGTTAGGTGGCTTTTGTTCTGCTGCAAGGTGGTGAACAACTGGGCGTATATGATGTCCACCGAACTGCCTTGGTCGACCACAATGCGACTCACGTCAAAATTAGCCATTCGAGCTCTCACGAGTAGTGGGATGCTCGAATTTAGGGCCCCACCCGCTAATTCTTCTCTGTAGAAGGCGAGGGGATGAGAGCCTCCTCGGAATTTATCAAGCGTGGCGTCTATATCTGAGTTAGATTCAATGAGTTGGTCGAATCTGCTCTTCACCGATCCAACTGTGTGCTCGTTGAACCCTCTACTGAAGATGACTATAGTTGAGGAGAAGGATTCCCAAGGACTGTGGGGGGAGAAGTACACGGGAACGTTATCCATGTTCGGGTAATAAAAGTCTTCTTTCTATGTGATGCTCATGGCAACCGGAGTGGCATTGAGGTCAGGGGATTTCTTCCATTCCTCGACGTTTTTGGTTTCTGGTGCTTCGTCACAGGCACCCTACTTCTTTTTATACTGCTTGAGGTGCCCGTCTCTGATCAGTATTTTGATTGATCAGAACTTGAGAAGTGGCCGGAAGATGATCTGTAGTCGAGCTGTGAAGTCGAGAAGAAAAAGGGGTTGTACCTGCAAGGCACTCTGACGATCAAGTAAGAGTGGGAACAAGGAGGTACAAGCAAAGTATTAAGTGGTGAATAGTGAACATTCGATACCTGGCCCTCACAGGTGTGAGGGTTTATATAATGCCCCTTACGTGTGGCCATTGGTTCCTGATTTCACGCCTAGATATACGAGTCCGTGAAATTAGGTAACTGCTAGGACTTGGTCAAACCGGGAAGATGTGCTCGTAACTAGCCGTTGGTCCCGAGGAGGGGGTTAGTTGCGGGAATCTCTCTGGTCGGTTCTTGGTGGCCTACATGACGTTGATGTTGGGCAGGCTGAGAGGATGCTCATCGGTCATCCTGGGCCAGTGCTGGTTCGAGAAGAAAAATGGCGACATACTAGATGTGTAGCAGGAAATTTGGGTTACGGTCGTGCGGGCTATACCAAAGGAGATGTCCTAGACCGGACCCACTCAAGCTGTCGAGCCAAAACAGAACACATCTTTAGCATGTTTTGACTGTTCTTCTTTGCTTTTACGTATTTTAAATATGTGTTTCTAATTATGTACATTCGAGCATTTGTATACTTGTACATGCAATATTCATGTTATTAATGCATTCGTTTACATAATAGTTTTGATCACTTAATTGTATGTGTTTGCTAGGGTTTTCAAAAAGGGTTAAAATCCAACCAAAAGCCAAAAAGGTTCTTTGAGAACTTTGAATTATAGGAAGTCGACTACAAAAGCAGTCGACCAGGAGAGATTTCTCAAATATTTAATCGGGCTTGTGGAAGCAGTCGACCAGAAAAGAGGCCTCATGAGGAATGGATTGGGTCCAGGAATGTTAAAAATCCCAAAGAGTGCATAACTAGAAAAGCAAAGTGTTATGGATGGAGAACGTGGGTTCGATAGCATGGATGGAGAACATGGGTTCATGGAGGGAAGTTACAAGAGACACGTGGCTTATAAAGAAGTGAAACCCACTGAAAAGTAGTTATTTTTGTGTATTATAAATAAAGCACTTAGTGCATAATGTTAGGGGTTCAAACTTTCACATTCCTACACACTAGTCACTCAGAGTACCCAAGCGAACGAGCGAAATGAGTCAAGCTAGGGAAATGTATGTTTGAATCAACCCGTTTCCAACTATTTTGATGTTAAGTCATCTATTTTTACAGTTTAAAACATCTTTTGTTTCATTTTGCAAGTCCTTCTTTATTGCTTTTAAATTCGTCCCGCGTTAGTCGAACGAACCCTTTTGAACATACTTTGTGAAAACACTCGAAAACTGAAGAAATTTACTGAGATTCCCTGGTCGATCTCGCCAGTAAAATTTTTGTTAAGAGACCATCATTATTTTCCAAAACTAGAGGTAAACAAATTGGCACACTGATACGGTGGGAGAACTGACTTGAGGTTTTGTGTTTGTGTTCACAAATGTTTCGGTTTAGCAAGAGTCGCCACCGACTTTTATTTTATCCAAAAGGAAAGGTCAAAAAGCACAGGAAAGACCTTTGAGATGTTTTCTTGAGTTTGGGGGGTAGATTATGAAAAGGGAAGGTGCTAGCACCCTTTTCATCCATGGTTTTCCATGGGCTCTTAGTTACTTGTTTAGATCACTTGCTTTGCTTTTTCAATTGTTTGAAATGGTGCTTTGTGTGGTTTTGAAAGTATTTTTAAAAGAGGCCATCGTTTAGGAAATCTTTGTAATGATTCTAATTCGTAAGAATGTATACAAAGACGTTTGTCTTTTTAAAAAATGTTTCAATGTTTTGAAAGTTTGTTTGGAAAATGTTTTGAAATGTGTGTGTTTGTTTGAAAATAGCAAGGATTGTTTTGCAAATTGATCAAGTAACTAGAAGCATTCTACCTACTCAAAAGTCTTTCTTGTACATTTTTATTCCTTTGACATTGTTGATTTACCATTGCTTGGTAAACAACCTTATCTTTGGATGTTAAACGGGACGGGCGTGGGTCATCGTATGACCATGATAGTAATGGTGCAAAGTATCTTAGCATGTCTTAGGGACCAAGATCATTTTTTAGGCAACCTTTTGATAGCGTCATCGAGGGACTATGATCTTATTTGTTTGTATTGTTTTGCCAAGATACCTAGCATGCATACCATGGCCATTTTTAGGCAACAAAGTGGATGAAACCCTAGAGGTGCTTGTGTGCACTGTGATGTCATTTTCATGCATTTTGTTTGTCTTGTATTAGGTCATGCTATTTGTTTTGATTTTTTTCTTATCATACAAACCCTAATTTACTAAACATGTATATAATGCGATAAATTGCGAAAAGTAAATCTAAGTTATTAAAACAATATTATGGGAGGGGGGATACAAGTTTTGAATGGGGATATTTGCACAAAATAAAACCCTTATTCACTATTACAACCCAATTGAGTTTATTGTACAATAAATAAATAAACAATTATTTAAATATGCAATAAAATGTATTTATGCAAAAATGTTTTGTATTTGTTTTTATGTATGATAAAATGATTTATTAAACCCTAAAAAAGAGGAAAAATAATACGGTTATTTTTTGAAAAGGGGAAACCCTTGTTTTTAATTTTAAAGAAAAATATTGTTTTCTAATATTATTTTATTCATTTTGTTCAAGAAAAATAATAATAATAATATTATGTACAAATATAAAAAATTAAATATGTATGAAAAATAAATATTTAATGTGTATAAAATATGAAATAAAATATTAAGTATTTTATTATTACTTACAAGTTTATTTAAGAAAATAAATTCTATAAACCTAATAAACTATTTTTATGCCAAAAATAAATAAATAAAATAAAATGCAAAAATTAAGAAAATATTTTAAGGATTTTTTAATGTTCAGAAAAAAATATTAAAGTCAATAAACATAAAAGAAATGAAAAATATGCAAAAATATAAAAAATAGGCCAAGGGGGTGCAAATAGGAAACATGGGGGTGTGAAAAGTAGGACAAACAGGCCCAAGGCGCGCCAGGCCCAAGACTTCATCCCTGTCCTCCAGCTTCTCCAAAAACGCGTGCATCTGTGTACAAACTTGTATCTTGCTCTAGCTTGCATAAAATCAAAAACTCATAACACAAAAAATGTAGCTTATGAACTCACGATTCCAATGATATAAAATTCATGACCTAACTCTCAAAGATCAGGGAGAATTTTAATGGCCCTAATTTCTGACCTAATTTTTTCAGCATGTTCAACAACCAAATACTCTTAGCTCAATTAATATAAATGGAAATTATGCATATGTACAACTTCAGCAAGTTAAGGACTACATCTTTGCTTCACAAATCAAAGCCTAAGGATTCCTAAATAGAGAGATAGAACTTTGAAAAATACCTTGTTCAGTTGAGTTTAGATATGGCAATGTGGGGACTTTGAGTGAGGCCTGAAGATCGTGTGAGCTTCCTTAAAGTTCCCTCAAGCTATCCCAATGCTCAACTTGCCTTGAGGATGCTTGAAACTTCCTGTAGAAGTCAACCTGCAACCTTCAAAAATGAAAATGGTGAAGCTTGAAACAGAGCACACAGTTGCAAGACAAGGGCCTGGATAGTTTAGGTAGGATGTATGTAAAGTGTTTGAAGTGTTTCAAAGCAAAACGCACGAGCCAATATTGATTTGGCAAAGGTTCTGCAGAAGATGCCCTGTTTGGGCAGGAACTTGGTTTTTTTGTGTTTGAGAGTGTTTTGAATGTTGTGAATTCGTGTATTCTGCTTGCAACAAGTTTCTGAAGATGTTTCAGATGATGTTAAGGCTTCCCTTTAACAGATGGATCAGTTCCCTTGACTTTTGCAAGTTTGCTTGCTTTTGAAGAAAAGTTGAAGTGACCATGCCCAAGGCCTGTACAGGCTAGCTTGTGGACTGCAGAGGGTTGGTGTACTTTGCTTGATGTTTGTGGATCTTACTTGCAACAAAAGATCAGGTCCATGGCTCAAGAAATGCAAAGTTGCAAACAAGCTTGCTTTATCAAAGTAGTATTGTGAACTTTATGCCATTTTTGGATTAATTCATTGTGCAATGCTCCATAGGTCAGAATAAAGCCAATATCCAATGAATTTGCATTTAATTATGGAGTGTAGAAGGGATTAGGACCTGTAATTCAAGGTACAAGCATGCTTGAAACTGATTTGCAACTTGAAGCATTGTAAACATGGCTTGCACAAAAGTGACAAATTGCCATTTTCTCTTCTTTGATTCTCCCTAACCACAAATGATCTTGGAGAGTTCTTGGACATTTTGGAAAGCTTGAAACATGCTCTACAATACATCTTTGAAATTAAACTTGAGATACCTCTTGTAACTAGGTGAAAATTTGCCATGAAGTTAGGTCAAAAACCTGCCTAAACTAGGGAAAAATTTCACTAAGTTAAAAAGTTTATGGACCCCTATTCACAAAATCATAACTTGAGATACAAGAATATTTTGGGAAATCTTTGTGAATAAAGGTTGTATATTTCATGGAGGACTACAACTTTCATGTTGGAAGTTTTCTTTGAATCCAATTGCATCATGATGAAAAAGTTGTGGAAAGTTGGGAAAAAATAAGAAATTTTCCATACTTAGAATTTTTCTAAGTTATGAAAAATTTCAAATTGAAACCCTAATTTGAAAATTTGATTTTATTGATCAAAAAGTTTCACATTTTGACAAATCTTGATGAATTATGACCCTTGGCACTTGATTTTGACCAAAAAGTCAAAGTTTGACTTTTCAGTATACAGTTGATTTTTGATCAGTTGATTGGAAAATTCATCTGTCAATCCTATGCATTTGAGATCTTTTGAACCATGTGATCTGGTCAAGATGATTTTATTGAGTCCTTGAAATCATGCTTGAACCAAATTGGCCATTGGCTAGGTCAAAAATCAGAAATTGCCCTTTCTCAGTCAAAACCCTAATTTTGACCATTTTGCCCTTTTGATGATCTGATCAAAATTCTTGAGGAATTGTGATCCAAACTTGATCAAATGGTACATAGGAGCCTATAATGTTTTTATGGATAAAAAATTATGAAGTTTGACTGTAAATTGGCCATAGTTGACTTTTCCCCCAATACAATTGATTTTTAGGTCAACTGTCCAATTGACTGGGCAAAAATGTGATTCAAGGATTGAAACTTGTCATGAGAAATCTTAGGGGTACAAGATGGTGTATGAAAGTCAGATGAAGCATTTATGGTCCAAAAACCCTTGTGCAATCTCAAACTCTAATTTCAGGTCATCAGTGCAAGGTGAGGTCTTGAGCTAAGCAAACCCTAATCCTGTCTGGAGTCCAAGAAGTCTTGTGAGGAAAAATCTTGATAATATGAGAGAGAAAATTTTGGGGTACAACAGCTGCCCCTGTTCAATCTTCTTGAACCTGAAGAGTTAGATTGGCGAGCTTTGCCGTTCGTGACTCGAAGGTAAAAGATGATTGGACACTAGAGTGCCCGTAAATTTGCACTCGTCAAAATGTTGTTGAGGAAATGGGCTTAAAGATGCCATTTGGAGATGTGATAGAATCTTGTTGGAGATGGGCTTAAAGATGCCATCCAAGAATGTTTGCTGAGTTGTAGGCTATATGTCAAATGAATAAGTATCATAATGGTATCCGCGTCTAAAACATATCTGAACTATATCTGGAGACTTGAATCTGTATGAACTAAGGAATAACATCCGTGTATGGAGCATATCTAAGCTGGGGAAAATCAGAATAGGTGAGAGAATGGAAACCGTGTCTAGAGCGTATCTGGACTGTATCTGAAGTTTTGAATCTGAATGAGTGACATAATGGCTTCTGGGTCTGGAGCATATTCGTACTGTATCTGAGATCTGAGTCTGAATGAGCAACAAAATGACTTCCGTGTATGGAGTGTATCTGTACTGTATCTGAATCGGTAAACTGAATAAGGGCTAGAATGGCATCCGCGTCTGGAGCATATCTGAACTAGAATCTGAATAAGTGACAGAATGACTTCCGTGTCTGGAGTGTATCTGAACTTGAAATTGATAGTTGAATCTGAATGAGAAATAGAATGGCTTCCGTGTATGGAGCGTATCTAATCTGTATCCGATAGTTGAAATTTGAATAAGTAACAGGATGGCATCCGTATCTGGAGCGTATCTGAACTGTATCTGAAATCTGAATCTGAATGAGCAACAGAATGACTTCCGCATCTGGAGTGTATCTGTACTGTATCATGATTGTATACTGTTAATGATAGCTTGTTAATCTTATCCTGAAAAGGGTAAAATGTTAGCTGAAACACAAAGTTATGTTGCATGAAATGTATGATGCAATAAATGTGTTTTATCAATGTTTATGATACATGGATGTAATGTATGTGCATGTAAGCTGGTTTGCTGTATTGCTGAGGAAAATAAATCCTTGACGATTGGGGATAATAAAAACCCTTGACTGCTGCCGGGGAAAATGAATCCTTGACTGCTGAGAGTAAGAAATCCTTGGTGACTGTTGGGGATAGCAAATTCTTGACAACTTCTGCAGGGATATAAGGATCCTTCATGTCTTGAAGTTGGAGTATTGACAAAATATGTTATGAGAGTAATGCCAAACTACTGGAGAAATTTGCTTGGGGAATCCATAGAACTTTGATGACTTCTACTGGGGATTATACAAAGGAAATCCTTGATCTGCTGGAGAATAAGGAAGACTCTGATGACTTCTGCGGGGAATTAAGAATGAGAATCTTCATTCTGTTAGGGAGTAATGAAAACTTTGGCGACTTCACTGGGGAATTGAGAATGAGAATCTTCATTCTGTTGAGGAATAAAAACTCTGTGGGGATGAAAGCTTACTGCTAGGGAGTAAGTTCAAGAGTTTTCGATCGTCTGCCACTCTACTGGGAAGTTATCCTAGGTTGGGGAGAGACAAAAGTTAACTGTTATCCAGTTGATTTCCAGGCTTCAAGATAACTTGCTGAGGAAATTGGATTGACTGAAAGGTTTCTGCCGGGGATAGATAGTTTGAAGTTTTAACTCGACTGGGGAAAGAGGTTTCAGCTCCGCTGGGGATCTGTAACTCAAGGTTTTTGCTCCGCTGGGGATTGGGAGTTTGAAGTTTTAACTTTGATGGGGATTAAGGATGTGAAATTTAGCTCCGCTGGGGATATGTATTTCAAGGTTTTAGCCCCGCTGGGGACCTAGATGATGTACTGTAGGGATTGCTCCTGGAACAGTTTAAAGACGTTTTCCTATCCTTTCAAACTGTCAGTAATTGTTCTTTTCCATCCTGTTTATTTGTAAACAGTAACTATGTTCAAGTGCATATGTTCATCAATGAATCATTGGACGTTTTTGCAAATAAAAACACAAGTGTAAAGAAAAGACAAATAGTTTTTTGTACTTCGAAAGAGATATCTTTGTATTAACCCTGAGTAAGTATTTTGTACAAAGGAGACAGACATCCTAGTAAGAGGATAATGTCATAAAAGTAAGAAAAATTTATACAAAGAAAGATAGCTATGTGTGTAAAAATCCCATGGGGTTCCCATTCCGCTATAGCCTTCGTATCTCCGAATATCTTGTCCATTCGCTGCTTCGTCCGAAGATGATTGGATTGATCAGAAGCCCAGAGTTTTGTCAGTGAAGAGATTGTCCTTAAAGTGATCCGACGAGACATAGTCATACGCTTTAACTCCCTAACTTTTGCCTGGACCGCCCTTTCGGGTTTTCAATCCACCGAGAAACCCTTTTCTGCCCAAGTCGCCCTTTTGGGTTTTCAACTTGCCGGGTGTACAAATTTTTTTGTTTTATCCCTAATTTTTTCCTGAACCGCCCTTTCGGGTTTTTGATTCACCGGGATTCCCTTTTTTTGCCTAGGTGTGTCAACCTAGCGGGTCATTTATGCGTAGTACCTTTTGACTATGTATGCGTTCACAGGGTGCGGCAGGTCGTCGCCGTCCATGGTGGTTAAGATTATTGCCCCACCAGAAAAGATGTTCTTGATTACAAATGGTCCTTCGTAAGTAGGAGTCCATTTGCCCCTGGGATCACTTTGCGGCAAAATGATGCGCTTGATTACAAGATCTCCGACTTGATATGTTTGGCGTCTGACTTTCTTGTTGAAAGCCTTGATCATCCGCTTTTGATACGTCTGACCGTGGCAAATAGCAGTAAGTCTCTTTTTGTTAATTAAGTTCAATTGATCAAGCCGAGTTTAGATCCAATCGTCTTCACTTAAACCAACATATTTCATGATTCTCAAGGAGGGAATCTGAACCTCGATAGGCAAGACAGCTTCCATGCCATAATCTAAAGAATAGGGTGTTGCCCTAGTTGATGTGCGTGCCATGGTACGGTACCTGTGAAGAGCAAACAGTAGCATTTCATGCTAGTCTTTATAGGTGACTGTCATCTTTTGTATGATCTCTTTGATGTTTTTGTTCGCAGCTTCGACAACACCGTTCATCTTTGGCCGATAGGGAGATGAATTGTGATATTGAATCTTGAACTGCTCGCACAAGGAGGTGATCATAGTATTGTTAAGGTTTGTACCGTTATTGGTGATAATCCTTTCGGGGATACCGTACCGGCAAATAAGGTTCTGCTTGATGAAGCGGGCAACAAGATTCTTTGTAACGGATGTGAAGGAAGCTGCTTCGACCCACTTGGTGAAGTAGTCAATGGCCACCAGAATGAAGCGGTGTCCATTGGATGTTGTAGGCTTGATCTCTCCAATTATGTCGATTCCCCACATTACGAAGGGCCAAGGAGCTGTTAGGACATTTAGGGGAACCGGAGGCGCGCGCACCTTGTCTGCATAGATTTGACATTTGTGACAAGTGCGGGAGTGGAAAGTCATCTTTAGGGCTGGACCTGTTTAAATCTCTATAATCCACACACATTCTGGCTTTGCCGTCCTTTTTAGGCACAGGCACAATGTTAGCAACCCATTGTGGATAGGAAGTAACAGCCACAAATCCAGCATTGAACTGTTTCATAACTCCTGCTTTGATCTTCTCAGACATGTCAGGTCTCATGCGGCGGACCTTTTGTTTCACTGGTGGACAGTCTTCTCTTGTGGGGAGATGGTGTACCACAATATCTGTATCGAGTCCCGGCATGTCTTCGTATGAACAGGCGAAGATTTCAACATAATCATGTAGTAGCTGAATTAGGAACTCTTTGACACTCGGCTCTAGATTGACACCTATCTTGATTTCCTTTTTGTCATCCTCAGTTCCCAAGTTGATTGTATCCAACTGCTCCTCATAAGGCTGAATTGCTCTTTCCTCTTGCTGTAGTAATCTGGCAAATTCCCCTGGCACCTCACAATGTTCCTCACCTTCGTATTCGGCTTGATTGATCAGATCTTCAGAGTCACTGAAGGCTATAGCAGTATCGTTACCCATGGGTTCAGGAATGGAAGGGTACCTGCATTTGTGAGTGTGGGTGTGTGTAAGAGCATAGCCATCTTAAAACAACAAAATCTAAAAGAAAGACAATGAGCACAAAAAGTTTATATATGAAAAATGTCCATGATTCATTAAAATGACATATGAAAATGAAATAAGAACCCTTACAAATGTACCTATGTGCCTCGGGTAAGACGTAAGGTTGAAAAAGTACAAATTGTTTGTAAATTATTACAGATCCAACATAAATGGAAAAGATAAATTATTGCGGTATAAAAGTAATCGGAACAAAGTCTTTTGCTTCCCAGTTGCACAGTCCTCCGTCAACAGTAGGAAAAATCCAGTCTTCCAAGCTGCCCTCTTCTTCACTGTCCTCTAGTGCATTAACCCCTCGGTGGCTGATCTTCATAGGTGGCCCTCTGGCACGGGAGCGGCGCACGGCCTTCTGACCAGTCGAAGTAAATCCCAAGCTGAATTTGTCTGATTTGAAAGGAAAGTCTGGAAGTTGCCCCCAGATTATGGATCCGCCTTCTTCCACCACTACCCTTGCATCTTTGAGAGATGACATCCGAGGCGGAGGTCTGGTAATCATGGGTACAGAGGACACTGTCTTGGTCGCCGCTATCTCCTGAGCTACCTCTTCAAAATGCTGGAAAGGAGTTTCGATGAATTCGCCATCCAATTCTATATAACGGAAAGAATTCAGATGACTGATCATGTATTCCTCTTCGCCATGAACAGTTATTATTTTCCCCTGCACAGGGTACTTGAGAATTTTATGCAGAGTAGAAGTGACAGCTCCAGCATGGTGGATCCAAGGTGTTCCCAACAGGCAAGAATAGGAAGGACAGATGTCCATCACGTAGAATGTTGAATTGAACGTCTGGGTACCCACCTTGATTGGGATGTCCACCTCTCCATGGACCATCCTCTTAGAACCATCAAAGGCTCTGACGATGATGTTGCTGGGTTTCAGGGTTAGGCCTTCACAATCCAACCTATCCAAGGCTTTCTTCGGCAAGACATTTAAAGACGAACCAGTGTCTACCAGTACATGTGCTAGAGTTGGACCTCTGCATTCCACCGAGACATGCAAAGCATCATTATGTTTTCTCCCTTTCGAAGTTAAATCTGCATCGAAGAATCCTAGACCATTGTCAGTTGTTAAACTAGCCACACATTCCTGGAACTGATCAGCGGAGGTTTCTTGCGGCACGTGCGCTGTCTTCAAAAACTTGACCAAAGCTTTAGCATGTGCCTCAGAGCACAGCAACAATGCTAACATAGAGATTTTGGAGGGGGTCTGCCCCAGTTGTTCAACAACATCATAATCACTTTTCTTAATGATCCTCAGAATTTTTTCCATCTCTTTCTGGAATGTTTCAGGAATAACAAGTGATTGAGCCTTCATCAAGACAGGCTCCTTTTGAACATTCTTTCCTTTTTTCTCAGCAGCGGAAACAGGGATGGGAATTATATTGTCATTATTGGAGGGTATACTTGCAGGTACAATTAATGGTATAGGAGTAATCCTCGAAATAGTCGCGGGTCCAAAGACTGCTGTTGGAGGAGCAATCTCTGGAGAAAAGATTCTTCCACTTCGGGTAACTTTGCTTGTTCCAGCAATGTTACTGATGTCAGGATCATCTTCCTCAAAGCTTTCTTCTTCAATGGCCTGTTCAATCTGTTTGACTCCATGGTAGTAGATTTCTCCACCATAGTTCCATGGTACCATTTTATCGGTTTTGTATGGGGTTGGCCCGGGCATTGTTATCTTCAACGGAGTAGTCATAGGAGCAGACATAATCCTAACGGGTTTTTTAGGAACCCTGGAAGGATTGGCGTATATGGTTATTATAGAAACTTCTGGAACTTGAATGGGTGAGACAGGAGCTTTCTCGAACAAAATTTCCTTGTTATCAATCAATTGTTGGATTCCTTTCTTCAACAGAGGACAATCAAATGGGGAGGACAGACAAGCATGGCAATCCTGGTCACAACCTGGGAACACCCCAGCTTTTAACAAATTCAACTTGATGGTTAGGAGAGGAGTTAACAGTTCATCCACAGTAGAAACAAACAGATCTTCTTCCACAATATTGGCATTGTGACCATGCCTAGGCATTGGAGTGGAGATAACATTTGGTTTTTCAGGAGCTTTAAATTCAACTTCCTTTGCGTCAATCAGATCTTCAATCTTATTCTTCAGGGCCCAACCGTTGTTGGTGTCGTGCCCTGGACTTTCTGAGTGGTAAGCGCACCTAGCGTTCAGATGTTAATGTGGAGAAGTAGTGTTAGGATTTTTAGGGGCCTCCTTTAACATGGCCAAATTTAACTTCAAAAGATGTGGTAGGACTTGAGCAGGAGTCATGTCAATCTTGGTGAACTGCCTTACAGGCCTTTCCACCCTTTGCTGGTTATTTCTCGGATGGTTGTTTCTCGGCTGGTTTGATGCAGACTTCTGAATCATAACGGCCCCCACTATTGGTCGTCTTTCAATTCTTCCCTGATTCCTCTGGGCATAGACAACAGACACTTCCTTCTTTCTAGTGAAGGGCTTTTTTGCAGCAGCAGAGGTAGATGCATCTTTCTGAATTTTCCCGCTTCTAATACTAGCTTCCACCCTTTCGCCAATTAGAATCAACTCAGTGAAACCTGCAGAGGAGCTTCCAATCAGGTGATTAAAGAAAGGACCTGACAGAGTCCCCAAGAACATATCCACTAGCTCTCTTTCAGATAAAGGTGGTTGCACCCTTCCGGCTAAATCCCTCCATTTTTGGGCGTAGTCTTTAAAGCCCTCATTGGTAGCCATAACCATGCTCTGTAGCTGAGTACGGGTTGGCGCCAAGTCGGCGTTGTATTGATACTGTTTATAGAATGCGGCCGCCAAATCTTCCCAATTATGCACATCAGACCTCTCCAACTGGTAGAACCAATCCAACTGCGTCCCCGATAAACTGTCCTAGAAAAAGTGGACCCACAGGTCTTTGTCAGAAGAATGTGGTTGAATTTTCCTGACATAAGATCGTAGGTGCATCTTGGGACAAGACAACCCATCGTACTTAGCAAACAGTGGCACCTTAAACTTAGGAGGGATTACAATTCCAGAAACCAACCCTAACTCTTCAAAGTCCAGCCCAGATACTCTTTGCACTTCCATAGCAGCTAGACGTTCTTCCAAGTTCTTGTATTTGTCATCGGCCGGAGGATACTGCTGTTCAGAATAGTCCTCATCCTCCTTTTCTTCTGCTTCAGAATCAGATGGCACTGTCGTTCCTTTTCCTTTTCCTTCCCCCTCTTCATATGTTGATGGGAATTCCAAGGTCCTTCTGGTATTTCCTTCAAATCTTCTACCCATGATAACCACATCGACTCGCTTCTTCTTCTTTTTCTCTTTTTCTTTCTCTAGCAAAGTCTTGAGATCCTCCTGCCCCTTGGCTAAGGTCAAGAGTAGTTGTTGAAATTGTAAATTCTGAGCTTGTAAGTCTTTGACTGTTTGTTCAATATCCATCTTGCTGAAATAAACAGTAGAGAGATGAGGAAACTTGGTGTGAAGACCTGCTTATGCATATGATGAAAGATATGTATTCATGCAATGCTTTCAAGGATTCAGAAATTCAAATTTGTTTTAAACAAAAAAGAAACACACGTCATATTAATAAGATAGAATTTGTTAGTACATCAATGCCCCTTGGGCAAAATAATACAAAATTCTAAGGTAAAAAGACGTTGCGCATCCTCTTTGGTGCAATGTAGGTGTTGAGAGTCTGCTCTTCATGAAGTTGACGAGTGAGTTCCAAAACCTTCTTCTCACTTACATAGAATTGGGCTTCGAAAGTATCGCGTTCTCCCTTAAGTTGTATCCAACTCCTTTGCAGATCTTCGAGTGATGTTGGCATGTCAGGATGTAGGAGTGTGTATGGAACCTCTCCTTCCATAACAGGCTCTATAATCACTGGGAGAATGGAGGGGTAAGGCATCATAAGACTTTGGGCGCGGGTTCATACCCACTTGAGGTAAGGCTCAAGAGGAATGGAATTCTTGTGTCCCAAGGTCTTACTGTCCACCTTGTTGGGCATCCTCCAAGCTCGGATGAACCTTTGTCAGAGTCCTTGATTGTCATTGTCGAAGTCGAAAACCAAGCCTTGAATCAGCATATCATGTGGGCCATCCTTTCGGGCATAACCAAACTGTCTCAGAGGCAAGCAGGGGTTGTAGGTGATGCCTCCCCTAATGCCAAGTAGAGGGACATTAGGGAATTCCCCACAACGGTCGATGATGATGACATTCTCTTTTGATCGAGAACACCAATGAATATCTGAATGGTTAAGTGTCATTAACCGTTGTGACCACCTCAAGCCTTGCTCATTCTTCAAGACTGATTGAGGAAGATGAGAAATAAACCATCTTACCAGTAGAGGAGTGCAACACATGAGAACACCTCTTTTCCTCATTGTACGAGTGTGAAAAGAGTGGAGGATATCCCCAAGCAATGTAGGCACCGGGTTACGAGTCATGAAGATTTTGACAGCACTCACATCTATGAGTTAATCAGGGTTAGGGAACAAGACCATCCCATAGATGAGAAGAGCTACAATCTCTTCAAAAGCTTGCAAGTCTAGAGAATTCCAACAGCTTTGGGCCTTCTCAAACATAAACTTTGACAAGAAGCCTTTGACACCACTTCTAGTTTCCCAATGTGTTGTGACATCAGATGAGTGCAAGTGTAGGGCTTGAGCAATCTCTTATGGCTTTGGATCTCTTTCCGTACCGTTGAAGGGTAGTTGATTGAGAATAGGAATCCTCAAGAGTTGAGAAAATTCCTCCAAAGTAGGCACAAGTTGGTAGTCAGGAAATGTGAAGCAATGATGTAAAGGGTCAAAGAACTGAAAGAGAACTTTCACCATATCCTCCTCAGTGTTGGAAGTGACCAAGTTGAGTAGACGACCATGTCTCTCGGTGAATGGAGAATTATCAAGAATCCTTGAAGCTAGCTCCTTGAGTTGTGGAGGAATTCTTACAAGGTTGACTTGGATGGTTTTCCTGCAAAGTGAATCCATACCCTACAAAACAGGAACAAAGATGAATTTCCAAAATCCTTGAAATGGTTAGTGGATGCATATGATGCTCATGATGTCCATGATGTTATGCACAAGTATATATGTAAAAACAAATCACACAAGTTCCTAGTTTAGGCTTGTATGGGGTTTCATAGGTAATTACCCTCTTGAAGTTTAGTTGGCTCAACCTGTCCTAGAAATAGTAACCGAGTTCTAAGGAGCTCAATATCACTGGGTTGTTTCCTTGTTCATTGTTTCAATTCAGCCTCTTTACTGGAGACCGAAATATTCCAAGGAACCAACCCTCAATGAGTGTAGTATCGAGTATCTACCAACTTAGGACTGCACCAAAGCCGGTCATCTCACTACATCCTAAAAGGCCAAGTTGGTCAAGTAAAGGTTCTAAAAGTTCGCTAGTGCTTCATGACTTCACTCAGCGGCCCCGTATTCTCTTTGATTGATTCAAAGGCTACCGGTACCCACAAATATGTCGCACTAACATAGCTATTGCTTAGACCGTGTCGGTATACCCCGCACAGTTTCCACAATGTATTGCTATTTACCTATGAATGTTTCCCAAATCCGGGTAGAGGATTCAAACCCAAACAATAGAACCAAAGTGTAAAGCAAACAAATCAAGCAAGATAAACATGTAAAGGTGATCTAAAACCCTAAGGTAACCCCACTTTTAGAATTTTCCCCAGCAGAGTCTCCAGTTCTGTGATACGGTGGGAGAACTGACTTGAGGTTTTGCGTTTGTGTTCGCAAATGTTTCGGTTTAGCAAGAGTCGCCACCGACTTTTATTTTATCCAAAAGGAAAGGTCAAAAAGCACAGGAAAGACCTTTGAGATGTTTTCTTGAGTTCGGGGGGTAGATTATGAAAAGGGAAGGTGCTAGCACCCTTTTCATCCATGGTTTTCCATGGGCTCTTAGTTACTTGTTTAGATCACTTGCTTTGTTTTTTCAATTGTTTGAAATGGTGCTTTGTGTGGTTTTGAAAGTATTTTGAAAAGAGGCCATCGTTTAGGCAATCTTTGTAATGATTCTCGTTCGTAAGAATGTATACAAAGACGTTTGTCTTTTTAAAAAATGTTTCAATGTTTTGAAAGTTTGTTTGGAAAATGTTTTTAAATGTGTGTGTTTGTTTGAAAATAGCAAGGATTGTTTTGCAAATTGATCAAGTAACTAGAAGCATTCTACCTAGTCAAAAGTCTTTCTTGTACATTTTTATTCCTTTGACATTGTTGATTTACCATTGCTTGGTAAACAACCCTATCTTTGGATGTTAAACGGGACGGGCGTGGGCCATCGTATGACCATGATAGCAATGGTGCCAAGTATCTTAGCATGTCTTAGGGACCAAGATCATTTTTTAGGCAACCTTTTGATAGCGTCATTGAGGGACTATGATCTTATTTTATTTGTATTGTTTTGCCAAGATACCTAACATGCATACCATGGCCATTTTTAGGCAACAAAGTGGTGAAACCCTAGAGATGCTTGTGTGCAGTGTGTTGTCATTTTCATGCATTTTGTTTGTCTTGTATTAGGTCATGCTATTTGTTTTGATTTTTGTCTTATCATACAAACCCTAATTTACTAAATATGTATATAATGCGATAAATTGCGTAAAGTAAATCTAAGCTATTACAACAATATTATGGGAGGGGGGATACAAGTTTTGAATGGAGATATTTGCACAAAATAAAACCCTAATTCACTATTACAACCCAATTGAATTTATTGTACAATAAATAAATAAACAATTATTTAAATATGCAATAAAATGTATTTATGCAAAAATGTTTTGTATTTGTTTTTATGTATGAGAAAATGATTTATTAAACCCTAAAAAAGAGGAAAAATAATATGGTTATTTTTTGAAAAGGGGAAACCCTAGTTTTTGATTTTAAAGAAAAATATTGTTTTCTAATATTATTTTATTCATTTTGTTCAAGAAAAATAATAATAATATTATGTACAAATATAAAAAATTAAATATGTATGAAAAATAAATATTTAATGTGTATAAAATATGAAATAAAATATTAAGTATTTTATTATTATTTACAAGTTTATTTAAGAAAATAAATTCTATAAACCTAATAAACTATTTTTTTGCCAAAAAAAATAATAAAAAAAATGCAAAAATTAAGAAAATATTTTTAGGATTTTTTAATGTTCAGAAAAAAATATTAAAGTCAATAAACATAAAAGAAATGAAAAATATGCAAAAATATAAAAAATAGGCCAAGAGGGTGCAAATAGGAAACAAGGGGGTGTGAAAAGTAGGACAAACAGGCCCAAGGCGCGCCAGGCCCAAGACTTCATCCCTGTCCTCCAGCTTCTCCAAAAACGCGCGCATATGTGTACAAACATGTATCTTGCTCTAGCTTGCATAAAATCAAAAACTCATAACACAAAAAATGTAGCTTATGAACTCACGATTCCAATGATATAAAATTCATGACCTAACTCTCAAAGATAAGGGAGAATTTTAATGGCCCTAATTTCTGACCTAATTTTTTCAGCATGTTCAACAACCAAATACTCTTAGTTCAGTTAATATAAATGGAAAGTATGCATATGTACAGCTTTAGCAAGTTAAGGACTACATCTTTGCTTCACAAATCAAAGCCTAAGGATTCCTAAATAGAGAGATAGAACTTTGAAAAATACCTTGTTCAGTTGAGTTTGGATATGGCAATGTGGGGACTTTGAGTGAGGCCTGAAGATCGTGTGAGCTTCCTTGAAGTTCCCTCAAGCTATCCCAATGCTCAGTTTGTCTTGAGGATGCTTGAAACTTCCTGTAGAAGTCAACCTGCAACCTTCAAAAATGAAAATGGTGAAGCTTGAAACAGGGCACACAGTTGCAAGACAAGGGTCTGGATAGTTTAGGTAGGATGTAAGTAAAGTGTTTGACGTGTTTCAAAGCAAAACGCACGAGCCAATATTGATTTGGCAAAGGTTCTGCAGAAGATGCCCTGTTTGGGCAGAAACTTGTTTTTTTTGTGTTTGAGAGTGTTTTGAATGTTGTGAATTCGTGTATTCTACTTGCAACAAGTTCCTGAAGATGTTTCAAATGATGCTAAGGCTTCCCTTTAACAGATGGATCAGTTCCCTTGACTTTTGCAAGTTTGCTTGCTTTTGAAGAAAAGTTGAAGTGACCATGCCCAAGGCCTGTACAGGCTAGCTTGTGGACTGCATAGGGTTGGTGTACTTTGCCTGATGTTTTTGGATCTTGCTTGCAACAAAAGATTAGGTCCATGGCTCAAGAAACGCAAAGTTGCAAAAATGCTTGCTTTATCAAAGTAGTATTGTGAACTTTATGCCATTTTTGGATTAATTCATTGTGTAATGCTCCATAGGTCAGAATAAAGCCAATATCCAATGAATTTACATTTAATTATGGAGTGTAGAAGGGATTAGGACCTGTAATGCAAGGTACAAGCATGCTTGAACCTGATTTGCAACTTGAAGCATTGTAAACCTGGCTTGCACAAAAGTGACGAATTGCCATTTTCTCTTCTTGGATTCTCCCTAACCACAAATGATCTTGGAGAGTTCTTGGACATTTTGGAAAGCTTGAAACATGCTCTACAATCCATCTTTGAAATGCAACTTTAGATACCTCTTGGAACTAGGTGAAATGTTGCCATGAAGTTAGGTCAAAAACCTGCCTAAACTAGGGCAAAATTTCACTGAGTTAAAAAGTTTATGGACCCCTATTCACAAAATCATAACTTGAGATACAATCATATTTTGGGAAAACTTTGTGAATAAAAGTTGTAGATTTCATGGAGTAATACAACTTTCATGTTGGAAGTTTTCTTTGAATCCAATTGCATCATGGTGAAAAAGTTGTGGAAAGTTGGAAAAAAATAAGAAATTTTCCATACTTAGAACTTTTCTAAGTTATGAAAAAATTTCAAATTGAAACCCTAATTTGCAAAGTTGATTTTCTTGATCAACAAATTTCACATTTTGACAAATCTTGATGAATTATGACCCTTGGCACTTGATTTTGACTTTTTTAGTATACAGTTGATTTTTGATCAGTTGACTGGAAAATTCATCTGTCAATCCTATGCATTAGATCTTTTGAACCATGTGATTAGGTCAAGATGATGTTATTGAGTCCTTGAAATCATGCTTGAACCCAATTGGCCATTGGCTAGGTCAAAAAATCAGAAATTGCCCTTTCTCAATCAAAACCCTAATTTTGACCATTTTGCCCTTTTGATGATCTGATCAAATTTCTTGAGGAATTGTGATCCAAACTTGATCAAATGGTACATAGGATCCTATAATGTTGTTATGGATCAAAAATTATGAAGTTTGACTGTAAATTGGCCATAGTTGACTTTTCCCCCAATACAACTGATTTTCAGGTCAACTGTCCGATTGACTGGGCAAAAATGTGATTCAAGGTTTGAAACTTGTCATGAGAAATCTTAGGGGTCCAAGATGGTGTATGAAGCATTGATGATCCAAAAACCCTTGTGCAATCTCAAACCCTAATTTCAGGTCATCAGTGCAAGGTGAGGTCTTGAGCTGAGCAAACCCTAATTTTGTCTGGAGTCCAAGAAGTCTTGTGAGGAAAAATCTTGATAATATGAGAGGGAAAATTTTGGGGTACAACACACACCCAGTAGGAAAGTGCTAATAATTTCGTATTTTGTGTGTGGTTTTACAAAGTTTATTATAGTTAGTTTGTGTGTGTATGAATTGAAGAAGTGGTAAACGTTTGTCCAAGTCTAGAATGCCATGCTCTGACACAAACACTACACATACGTATATTTCTACACAAAATATGGACGTCATACCAGTGAGTACACAACTCAAAGCACGACAACTTTATCTCCTGTGAGATCAACCGTTGTTCATGGTTCAGTGACAACAGTCACAATGACAAAACCTAGGCATATGATATCACCATTTGACCCAAATCGACCTCTCTTTCCAGGGGGTCCAGGGTCACCATTTGTACCTTACCAATATGGTATGCCTTATTCCATGATGTTTGGGTTGCAGAGCAGGATGTTTTATATGATGATTTTATGAAGATGTGCCACCCTTGTTGGTGATTTTATTTGATTTAATTTCGTAAAACATATGTGAAATGTATATGGATTTAAAAGGGTGTTACATGGCCCATGTTAGTTTTATTGGGGCCCTAAGGCGAGCGTTACTATACTGGTAAAAAAGTACAGGTGTGTGTGTGTGTTCCTCTTGCAAAGCCAGAGGGGCTCAGATGACTTAATAGGTTTATAACAATCATAAGTGGTTAGTGCTTGCTCACGATGGTGATAAGCCTTGTATGGTGGTGTTTTGCAACATTTTAGGGGTCCTGCTCATGTGAGGTGAGAGACCTTATTGATGGATAGTATGCTTAGGTATAAGATCTAAGGGGTGTGACCATATGAGAGATGGTCTTTGATGAGCGCTATGCTTAGGGGTGTAATTATGTGTATTGCTTAAGATACGTCATCCTCTCCTACATAGGAAACATATTTATAGAGGCCCTTAAGGCCTATAATTCTCTTGGGAATGGTTATTGTCCAATTAGTAAATGGGGGACTATTGAATCTCTATTTTCCAGGAAGTTGTGGGTCAATTGTTGACCTTGAGTTCTCTTTTCCCCATAAACATCTTATGGGGCAAGGTGATACCTCTAATTGGGAGATATTCCAACATCATCTCTTATGGGGCGGTCTAAAGGAATCACTCTAGGTGAGGATCTTGACAATTATAACACTACAACTATCATCATCAAAAGCATACTATCAAGCTTTGATCACTTCTTCAAGTAACATGCAAAACATGATTCCATAAAATTTACCAAAATACCCATGATCCATGGCTCTCTTTTATGATCACAAGGAAGAGAATTTTGTGAAATTTTTAATTTGATACTAAAAAAAAAGATATTACATTATAATGAAAGTTGTGATTTACTAATGTGATAAACGGAAAATTTAACAAAACAATGTGATATCTACTTATTGTCCTCCATGTGCCACTTCTCCATCAAGAGTCGGTGGATGAGTTTGATGTCCCTCATTTTTGCTATAAGTGGGTGATCTCAAGATTGCTCCATGCGATGAAGTTGAGTCTATTAGAGTCCATTATGGTATGACTCCTTGGTTACCGCATAAAGTTTCCTTATACATGGTGTTGTCTCTCTAAGGAGCGCACTACAAGTTCTCTTTAATTATGAATATCATGTCCACTAAGGCTTTAAAAGTTTGTTGTTCTATTAATCTATATACACTATTTAGAAAGTCAGAATCTCCTTGCATGCCTAGGTTAGCTTGGAGTTATTGAATGTTTAAGAGCATCTCTTATCCAAGTATTTATGGTTGCGATGAAGGTTGGTATTGGAAAAAATATTGCATAGGTTGGAAAAACATAAAGGCTTAGAAAGCTCCATGAAAAACACTCGGATGAACAAAATCTTGTTGCGCATAAGCAGACATAGAGATTTCCATAGTTGGTGTAATATCTCATATCCTCCTATGTGCTCAAATTGTTGTTAGTTGAGACAAATTGAGTTCTTAAATGCTCAATTCATTCTCAGTTGATATTTGTGATATGGTGGGAGAACTGACTTTGGGTGATTTGCGTTTTATCGCAAATGTTGCGGTTAGCAAGAGTCGCCACCGACTTTTCTTTTATCCAAAAGGAAAGGTGGAAAAGAACAGGAAATACCTTTGAGATTATTTCTTGAGTTTGGGGGGTAGATTATGAAAAGGGAAGGTGTTATCACCCTTTTTATCAATAGTTATCTATGGGCTCTTAGTTTCTTACTAGATCACTTACTTTTGTTTGAAAATGTTCTTTGTGTGTTTTTTGAAAGTGTTTTGAAAAGGTGCCTTCGTTTAGGCAAACTTTGTAATAGTTCTCATTCGTAAGAACGTATACAAAGTGTTAGACTTTTGAAAATATTTCAAGTTTGGAAAGTTTGTTTTTGAAAGTGTTTGGTGTTTGTTTTGAAAATAAGCAAGGATGTTTGTTTTTGAAAGTGAGCAAGCAACTAGGAACAATCTACCTACTCAAAAGTCTTTGTTTATTTCTTCCTTTCCTTTGACATTTTTATCTTACCATTGATTTGTAAGAAGCCTTATCTTTGGATGTAAAAGGACGGGCGTGGGTCATCGTATAGTCATGATAGCAATGTTGTGAGATATCTTAGCATTTCTCTTTGAGGGACTAAGGTCATTTTGAAACGCAACATTGATAGCGTCATCGAGGGGCTATGATCTTGTATTTTTGATTGCTTTTTGCTAAGATATTCCACATGCATAACATGGCCATTTTTGGAAGGCAACAAAGTAGAATTACCCTAAGGGTGCAAGTGTGCAAATGTGCTTGATTTACATACATTATTTATCTTGAATTAGGGTTTGCTACTTATTGGTTTTAGTCTTGCCATACAAACCCTAATTTACTAGCATTTGTATAAAGCGATAAATTGCGGAAAGTAAAATTACTAAGCTATTACATCATTAGGGGAGGGGGTATACAAATTTACAAATGGGGATTGCAAGAAAATTAAACCTAATTATCTATTACAATTATATTGAATAATATACAAGAATTGAATAAATAATGTACAGGAAGATAAATGGAAAATAAATGATTTTTTTTTGTTTTTTGGGAAAGGGTTTAGTATTGACCTAATTAAAGAGAATGATTAATTAAAATTAAATAAAATTAAACCTAAACTAATTAAGAAAGAAATTAAGTATGGAACATTTTTTAGGGTTTTTTTATGAAAATGTTTTAAATTAATAATAATAATATGAAAATTAAATAATTAAAGAAAACCTAAATTCTAAGTTAATTTTAATTTAAAAGAAAATAAAATAATAATTAAACCTAAATCTAAATATTAATTATTTAAGAAAAAAGAAATTAATTTGTTTAAGAAAATGTTTTTTTTCTCTTTTTATTTCATAAAGAAAATAAGCATATAAATGTGAAAATAATAAATAAAATATTTTTTTGGGTTTTTAATAAAAATAATAATAACAATAACAATAGTAATAATAAAAAATAATAAAGAAAAATAAAATATAATATAAAAAAAAGAAAATGAAATAATAAAAAACAAATGGTCAGGTGCAAAAGTAAATGGCAGGGGTTAGAAGAAGCAAAAAAAGGCAAGGCCCAAAGGTGGAGGCCCTGGCGCTGCTGTTTGAAACAAAAAAGAGGAAAAATGTGAGAAAAATGCACAAAAGGTAGCGCTGGGACTTGAACCCCTGACCCTCAGCATACACGCGCGCTACCTTTGCCACTGGGGTGGTTGTACATCCGGTAACATAAACAAAACAATAAATACATAACACAAGTCATGTCCTGAATATGACTTCATCTTCAACCTCCAACCTGAACATTTGTAACTTCACCATTTCTCAACGAAAATGAAATATGCAAACATGAAAGTTACTCCATTTTTCTATACGAATCCAACCATATAAATATCATAAGCTATAAATCAAAGATGAATGAGAATTTCTAAAAGTACCAAATTCTGACCTAATTATTTTCAGAGATTCAAACCTAAAATTCTCTAAGCTCAATCAATATAAATGAAATCTATGGACATATACAGTTTCAGGGCAATGATGTCTACATTTTATCTTCACAAATTCAAGCCTAACAATGCCTAAATGAAAAGATAGAAGTTCAGAAAATGTACCTTAAAACTAGAAATCGTGAAATGCAAATGAGCTTGATTCAAGGTGCTGCAATGATTAGGTTAGCTTCCTCAAGTTCCCAGGAAGCTAATGCAATGCTTACTTGATGGTGGGAGTGTTTGAATCGTGCTAGAGAAGTCAAGGTGAAAGCTCTATTTTTTGGTTATGGAAGTTGATGAAGATGATGTTACAGTCTTGTAACAGGGACTTGGACCACTTGTGTATGATGTATGTAAGGTGTTTGGATGATTAAGAAACAAAACGAACGAGTGGAAATGGAGATGGGAAGTTTTGGCTCAAAACTGTCAAGGTTAGGCAGTTCCGTGTAGCAAGGGTGCTTGGGAGAGTTTGAGGATGCTTCCAATCGTGCCTTGGCTTGCAATAGACTTATGCATATGTATGGAAAAGGTTGGATATCAAATATACTCAAGACTTCTGAGTTCTAGCCTTTTGGCTCTGTAACTTGCTTTTGAAGAAAAGTGAGAAGACAAATCTCAAAGTGTTGTACAAGCATGTTCTGAGTTCAAAGAGGCCTTAGACACATTAATTTTGGTTTATAGGGGTTGTGTGTGCAGAAAGAACAGGTGCAAGGCTTAAGAAGTTGACAATTGCAAAAGTGATGCTTTATCAAAATGGAAATGGCAACTTTGTGCCATAAATGGAAAATCATTTTGGACAAAGCTTAAACCAAGTGGATAAGGGCCTAAAGAGTTGTGTAAACCATTAATTATGGATTGACAAACAATTTTGAGGCCTGCAAAGCAAAGATTATGTAGCCTAGCATGGATTTGGTTCATGTGTTCATCAAGAAATGGCTCGTAATTCAAGTTTGAAAACCCTAACTTCCTGCCTTCGATTCTCCTTGCTCAAGTATGATCTCAATGATTTCTTTGACATTTTGGAAATCTTGTAACATCCTCTACAACCTCTATGTTGGAAACCTTTGAAGATTCATCTTGGAACTATGTGAAAAATTGCCATGAGCATGGGCAAAATTTCACTAAGTTTTTCAAGTTTCATGAACATGTCTTCTTAAAATCATAACCTGAAATCCATGAATTTCTAGAGAAAGTTGTTTTCTATAATGTTTTAGATCTCATTGAGATCTATAACTTTCATGTTGAAATTTTCCTTTGAATCATCTTGCATCAGGGTGGAAATTTGGCTCAAAGTTATGAAAAAAAGTGAATTTCCAACACTTGGAAAAAATTCTAAGTTTAGAAATTTTGACTTTTCAAAATGAAATCTTGACTTTTTGATTTCTTGATGAACAAGTTTCAAATTTTGACATGTCTTGATGAATTGTAATCTTTGAATCTTGATTTTGACCAAAAAGTCAAAGTTTGACTTTTCAGTGTACAATTGACTTTTCATCAGTTGACTGGAACTCATATGTCAATCAATTGATCTTAAGAAATGTTTTGAGCCATGCCATTAGGTCAAAATGATGTATTTGAATCCTTGAGATCATGTCTCAAACTAATAAGTCATTTGTTAGGTCAAAAATCAGAAATTGCACCTTCTCAGTCAAAACCCTAACTTTGACCGATTTGCCCTTTTGATGATCTGATCAAATTTCTTGAGGAATTATGATCCAAACTTGATCAAATTACATATATGAGTTCATGATGTTGATATGGATAAAAAATTATGAAGTTTGACTGTAAATTGACCATAATTGACATTTTCCCCAATACAGCTGATTTTAGGTCAACTGATCAATTGACTGAGCAAAAATGTGATCCAAGACTTGAAACTTGACATGAGAAATCTTGAGGGTTCAAAATGATCCATTAAAGTCATATGGGGTGTGATACGGTGGGAGAAATGACTTGGTGTGTTTTTCATTTTGATCGCATTTGTACGGATAGCAAGAGTCGCCACCGACTTTTCTTTTATCCAAAAGGAAAGGTAAAAAAGCACAGGAAAGACCTTTCGAGATTATTTATCGGGTTTGGGGGGTAGATTATGAAAGGGGAAGGTATTAGCACCCATTTCATCCATGGTTTTCCATGGGCTCTTAATTACTCGTTTAGATCACTTGCTTTTATTTGACAGTGTGCTTGTGGTGTGGGCTTTGAAAATGTTTTGAAAAAATCTCTTTGTAATGGTTCTCGTTTCTATAAGAACGCGTACAAAGTTTTGTTTCGAAAATTGGTTCGAAGATGTTTTGCAATGGTTCTCGTCTCTATAAGAACGTATACAAAATGTTTTGTCTTTTGAAAATGTTTTGAGATGAAAGTGTAGGTGTAAAAATGTCTTTGTCGTGAGCAAGCGAGTAACTAGGAGCGAATCTACCTACTCGAAAGGTTTTCAATTGTTCTTTTCTTCCTCCTTTTAATGTTGCTATCTTACCATTAATTTGGTAAGAAGCCCCATCGTTAGATGTAAAGGGACAGACGCGGGTCAATTTTACAGTCATCCAAAGCAACTTTATGAGACGCTTTAGCAATTTTCATAAGGGACGAGATCGTTTTATCAAAGGCAACATCGAGGGTCATCGAGGGACTACGATCTTTTTATCAAAGGGTCATTGCTAAAACGTTCCATGTTCGAGGGGCATGACTGTGTTTCGAAGGCAACAAGCGAGGTTACCCTAGAGATGCGCGTGTGAAAAGTGTGTTCGTTTCAAGTTATTTTGTTGAAATTAGGTTATCTAGCGATTGATTTTATGTCTTGCCATGCACGCCTAATTACTATGCAGTATAAGGAAAACAGTAAATTGCGGAAATGGAAATTCTAAGCTATTACAACGCTTTCGGAAATGGGGGGTACAAATTTACAAATGGGGATGAGTCGAATGCGATTAAAAGTATAAATAGCAAACAATACAACCAAATCGAATTGAAAATAAACAAATAATTAAATTAAAACAATTTAAAGTAAAACAAATAAAAAAATATTTTTGGTATTTTGTTTTGTGAGAAGTTTTGAAAGGAAAAGAAAATTCTATTCTAGAAAATAAAATAATTGACTAGAAAAAATTAAATCATATGTATATATATTTTTGTTTGAATTTTTATTATGTATAAACTATTGATTACCCTTTTTAAAAAAAAAGAAAGTTTATTAAACCATAAAAAAAAATGTTGACAAAATTAACTACAAAGTCCTAAATTAACTAATTTTGAAATTATACATATCTTTTATTTAATCGAATTTTAAAGTCAAAACTAAAGATTAAACTAGATTTGTTACCTAGAAGAAATCAAGAAAGAAAAAAAAGAAAACAAAGCCTCAACAGGGGTTGAACCCGGTTCCTCTAGGATAGAGCCAATGATGCCTTGCCAACTGAGCTGTATTGTTTATTCATTTTTTTATAATGATTTAATTAATATTAAATAATAAAAACTGTGAAATGGGTTGGGGCAAAAGATAGGCCCAAACCCGGTTTGGAGAAGAAACAAAGAAATTTTTTTGCAAACCCTAGAGGAGGTAGGTGGCGCCGCAGTAATGTGTTGTTGTGTTGGAAAGGGAAAACACAAAATTAATTCCATAGCATTAATTCCAAGTAGAACGATTAACACAAAAAAATCCTCTTTCTCTCTTCAGTAACTCAATGTCATCTTTCTTCTTCTTACGATTTTTTCCCCTCAAATCAACAAAATCTCTTCCTCCCTCACTGAATAACAATAACCTTTGTGTCTTATCCTCCTCCTATATTCTCAACCGAATTCGATCCATTCCCTTTCTCACACTTTAAATCAATTATCAAAAATAACTTTATACAGAGATTAAATTCGTAAGGCAATGCATACAAGAGGAAAAGGTTTGTAATTGATACCTGATGACGGAAAACCCACAAGCACAGCTGTGGCCAGATCAGATGCGTTACTCCGAAGAATGGTTGTGATCTTCGACCAAAGAGCAAGGTACAAACGTGGCTTCCCGGTAATGTATAAAGAAGTACGTTGTCTCTTTTTCCTTTCTCTTTCTTTTTCTTCTGAGATTTGAACTTTTTAACAGAGTTTCACGGGTATTAAAGGTGAGTGATGGTGAGTTTTAAGAGGGTTGTAGAGTTTGGTTTTTGTAAGAATTTTTAACAGGGTGTCCAGAAGATTGAAGCTTTTTTTTTGGATTTTTTTCGTATTTTCTTTGTTGTATTCCCTGCTCTCTTTTTTTTGGTCAATATGGGTTTGTAATATAAGTGAGATAGTGTGAAAATGGGGGGAAACTGATGAATTTTGAACACTTTAGGACATTGTTTTATTGCTTTCTGTGGCAGATTTTTTGTGTTGTTAATTTAGTGCAATATTTAGACTGTTTGTGGACAGGTTAACAACAGGTTTAGGCAGTATGTGGAGCAGAATTTTGGACTGATATAGGGCTGTTTTTTTTTTGACAACAAATGTGCAACTTTTGGCAGCATTGCTGCAAGGGTAGCAGCAAGACCATTGTGCAGCAAAACTTGGATAAGGACATAAAGGTTTTGGTGCAAGATTGTGCAAGGATTTAGATCAAAGCAAGTTGGACAGCAAGTTTGAGGCATGAAGTTTTTAGGGAATTAGAAGTAGCTCAAGTTTTGATTTGCTTGTAACTCCCTTTACAAATTTCCTTGAAATAAATGATGTTTGAATTTTTGGTGTAAACCTTTGATGAATCTCAAAATTTCTCTTGAAAATAACCTTGGATGGAATTTGAAATATCCCTTATAATTATGTCTTGTATGAAGAATGAACCAAATGGGCTTGAATAGGTCATGAATGATGATGGTTGAATCTTTGAATGAATTTGAAGTCTCTTGAATGATTCTTGAATGCAACTCACTTTTGATCAAAAATGTTGTTAACTTTGAATCATGAGTGAAAATATTTATCTTTTGTTGGCTTGTATGAACCTTGAATGATATTGGAAAAGAGTCTTGATCCATTCTTGAATAATCTTGAAATTTCGCACCAAATTGAACCTTGCCTTTAGATGAATGGGTTACGACACATGCCTTACAACCTAAAATTAACTATGATACATGCCTCAATTTTACTCCCATGAATAAAGTTTTTTTTTTAATTTAAAGTGGACCATTGAATCATGGCTAAAAGGATGAGTGTCTTTGAAACTCTAAATTTAACTGAATTTAATGGCATCTCGCCAGTGAATATCCAACTCATTTCTAATGAGACCCTAATTTAAATATTCGATTCATGGCAATTTGTAATACATGCCAACAGTATAAGTCGTGCCCTTTTAAGAAATTTAATGAACAATCTACCTTAATCTAATTATTGTTAATGTTCAATTTGCAAATGACTTGAAGTAGGCAACAAGCAATCAAAGAATCATTGAACTAAAACTCTAGCTTTATGAATTATCCTATCATAAGAATTAAATGTCCCTTGGGAAAACGTCTGTGACATGGACTGAACCTTGATCTTTGAGATAATCTCATAGACAATGCTATTTGTGATACTTCGCAAAAGAATTGCCCCAGGACGTTGAAGATTGAAGAAGTTGTGACCGCTTGAACTTGAACTTGCAAGAGTTAACTTTCGGGTCGATGTAATTGTTTTCAGTTATCTGAACTATTAGTTGAGCAAACTTGTACTGCAAGGTCTGAAAACTGGTTTAAACAACCTTGAGGAGACATGAAGACCTATTTGAAACCTTGACGACTCAATTTCCTTGGGGAAGTGCGAAACCCTAATTGCTGATTGTTTGCGTAGGAGGAGAATCTGCTTGATCAACTTTTGAGCCAAATTGAGTGTTTGAAGAAATTTGGGATAACATCCTGAGTGGAAAATGGGAGGGAAAATTTTAGGGTAAAACAACTTCCCCTGTTCAATCTTCTTAAACTTTAAAAGTGAGATTGACGTGTTTGTCGTTCGCGGCTTGAAAGTAGAAGATGATTGAACACTAGAGTTCCCAGAAATTTGCGCTTGATGATGCGCTGGTCGATTGCGTAAGGAAATGGGCTTAAAGATGCCATTTGGAGAAGCGATGGAGAATTGTCGGAGGTGGGCTTATAGATGCCACCTAAAGATGATTGTTGACAGAAAGTTTGAACTCGATTTTAACAGAGAACGAATTAGAATAAACCGTTGAGAGATTTATCTGATACAGTAAAAATCTGGAGAAGAATCAGAATAAATCGTTGAAAGATTTATCTGAAACAGTGAAAATTTGGAAACGAATCAGAATAAACCGTTGAGAGATTTATCTGAAACAGTGAAAATCTGGAAACGAATCAGAATAAATCGTTGAGAGATTTATCTGAAACAGTAAAAATCTGAAAACGAATCAGAATAAACCATTGAGAGATTTATTTGAACCAGTAAAAATCTGGAAATGAATCAGAATAAACCATTGAGAGATTTATCTAAAACAGTGAAAATCTGGAGACGAATCAGAATAAATCGTTGAGAGATTTATCTGAACCAATGAAAATCTGGAGAAGAATCAGAATAAACCGTTGAGAGATTTATCTGAACCAGTAAAAATCTGGAGACGAATCAGAATAAACCATTGAGAGATTTATCTGAACCAGTGAAAATCTGGAGACGAATCAGAATAAACCATTGAGAGATTTATCTAAACTAGTGAAAATCTGGAGACGAATCAAAATAAACCGTTGAGAGATTTATCTGAACCAGTAAAAATCTGGAAATGAATCAGAATAAACCATTGAGAGATTTATCTGAACCAGTGAAAATATGGAAATGAATCAGAATAAACCATTGAGAGATTTATTTGAACTAGTGAAAATCTGGAGACGAATCTGAATAAACCGTTGAGAGATTTATCTGAACCAGTGAAAATCTGGAGACGAATCAGAATAAACTGTTGAGAGATTTATCTGAACCAGTAAAAATCTGGAGACGAATCAGAATAAACCATTGAGAGATTTATCTGAACCAGTGAAAATCTGGAGACGAATCAGAATAAACCATTGAGAGGTTTATCTGAACCAATGAAAATCTGGAGATGAATCAGAATAAACTGTTGAGAGATTTATCTGAAACAGTAAAAATCTAGAAACGAATCGGAATAAACCATTGAGAGATTTATCTGAACCAGTAAAAATCTGGAAATGAATCAGAATAAACCATTGAGAGATTTATCTGAACCAGTGAAAATCTGGAGACGAATCAGAATAAACCGTTGAGAGATTTATCTAAACTAGTGAAAATCTGGAGACAAATTAGAATAAACTGTTGAGAGATTTATCTGAACTAGTAAAAATCTGGAGACGAATCAGAATAAACCATTGAGAGATTTATCTGAACCAGTGAAAATCTGGAGACGAATCAGAATAAACCATTGAGAGATTTATCTGAACCAGTGAAAATCTGGAGACGAATCAGAATAAACCGTTAAGAGATTTATCTGAACCAGTAAAAATCTGGAAATGAATCAGAATAAACCGTTGAGAGATTTATCTGAACCAGTGAAAATCTGGAAATGAATCATAATAAACCATTGAGAGATTTATCTGAACCAGTGAAAATCTGGAGACGAATCAGAATAAACCGTTGAGAGATTTATCTGAACCAGTGAAAATCTGGAGACGAATCAGAATAAACCGTTGAGAGATTTATCTGAACCAGTAAAAATCTAGAGACGAATCAGAATAAACCATTGAGAGATTTATCTGAATCAATGAAAATTTGGAGATGAATCAGAATAAACCATTGAGAGATTCATCTGAACCAGTAAGAGTCTGGAAGAAATATTTTGTTATGTAGATGGTCGACCAGTCTTTTCTTGTTAAAAATCTTTGTCTGTTGGAAATTTGTTGATGATAATTTCCTGTCAAATGACTCTTTCCTTCAAAAGGTGAAGAGTTAATTGTATGCAATGATATGATGTATGTTATGCATGGTGTGATGTTTGCTTCTCAAAATAAATGAGATTGCACTGTATGTACTTGAGTTGTCAATGCTATGACGTATGGATGCAAATGTATGGAATTAAAGATTGTTTGCGTTGTAGCGTTGCTGGAAGCGGGGGAAATAAATCCCCTCTGAAGCACTGATGGGTGAGTTTCCAAATAAAAATTCTGTTGTAGAAGCGAAAAGTCAGACATTGCTTGTAGTCTTCGTGATATCCTGCTGGGGAAATCTGAGAAGTTTGGAAATTTACTGGTGTGATACGGTGGGAAGAGAACTGACTGTTTTGGAATGCTGGTTCGCGTTTTGCGTTTGTTTTTGCAAAATGTCGCGGTAAGCAAGAGTCGCCACCGACTTTTATTTTATCCAACAAGGAAAGGAAAAAAGCACAGAAAAATTCCTTTTTCGAGATGTTTCTCGGGTCCGGGGGGTAGATTATAGAAAGGGAAGGTGTTAGTACCCTTTCTAGCCGTGGTTATCCACGGGCTCTTAGGTACTTGCTCAAAGTTTTCAAAATTTCGCTTTCTTTGTGATTGTGGGTTTGAAAAAAGTATTTTGTTTGAAAAGGAGTGTAAGTGTGAAAAAGATTTTGTTCTTTGAAAGAGCAAGTGTCTAAGAACCATCTACCTACTCGAAAAAGGAATCGTTCTATGCTATCTTCCTTTAGACAATGCTATCCCACTATTGATGAGTAGGTAACACCGTCGTTGGAGTTTTAAAGGTCAATTCGATTAAGGGATGTGTGGTCACTAAAGCAATGTTAGGACGCCTTAGCGGTAACCCTAATGTCTTAGATCATTTTTCCGAGGCAACCGTTTTGAGGCAACTATGATCTTTGGACAAGAGGGCGACCTCTAAAACTTCCTATACTCAATGACCACGTTCGAAGGCAACCAAGTGAGGTGTACCCTAAGAGTGCGCATGTGCGAGTGTATTATTTCGGTTAATTTTATCTTTGTACATGTCATGGGTGAGCTATGTTGATTTTAAGTTCATACATTCGATCTTGTCATGCATTCCCTATTACCAACATCTAACAGTTTATAGATTGCAGAAATTAAATTGCGGAAATTAAATCTAAACTATTACAAGGCGTCGGGTATTTACATCACCAAAAACAACCCTTGAAATTAAAATGCGGAAAATAAAATAAAGCGATAAAATAATTTAAAGTCCTATTAAAACTATTACATTCCGGAAGCAAGTACAATAATATGGTAAAATGGATCGCGCGCGAAAAATTAAATCGAATGCATTTTTTAGGGTTTTGACCCTTTTTATTAAAGAAAGAATTTTTTGGTTATTTTTGAATTAAAAAGAAATTAAATTAAGTTAACAATTAAATAAATAACTAAATAAATTAATGAAAATATTTTTTGGAGTTTTTGATATTTAAGGAAATAAAATAAATTTGATTAATGTTAATAAAAACCTAATTTTCTACATTAATTTTAGTTATTGCAAAAAATATTAAAAGTTATACCTATTTAAAACTAAATTAATTAAGTTAGTATTTATTTACAAAAATAAAAATGCTGAATTTAATTTTAATAAATAAAATATATTTTTGTGTTTTTTGATTTTATGAGAAAAAATTGATTGGTTAGTGAAATTATAAAAAATAAATAAACAATATAAATAAATAAATAAAAAGACAAAAGAGAGAAATAGAACTCAGGGGGTATGGGCCCAAATCTGGAGGTGAAAATTGCAATTGTTTGGCTCATTTGCTGCAAGCCTAGTTGACTTTCCTGGATCCCACGTATGCACTTTGACTAGGTCTTATGATGGACTTTCACTCTGGGCCACCAGATCTGGCCAGGGGCCATCTGGCAGATGATTAGGTGAGGCTACATGATGAACTCCAACTCCTGAAACGCATTGGATTTCCTGAAGAAAAAGAATAATATGCAATATGGTGGACCTGAGATTCGAACCCAGGTCCTGTTAGCCAATGAACACACGCCTTAGCCACTGAGCCACTACGCTTCTTTTGTTATATGAATAAGCATCAAATATTATATTGGAAAAAACAACAAGTTCCAGAATTATAAAAAAAATAAGCGCGAAAGTTTGAATTGCCCAATGGGAGGGAGACACGCCTTCGTCTTCTCCAATACAACCTGGTTCTTTTTCCTGCGGATTCTTATCCGCAGCTAAGTCCATAGGTGTCTCCTAAAACGAGTTCTAGGCCATGGAAAATAATTCTAAGACCATAGCCATGTTCGTCTTCCTCTCCTGATTTCATCCATGTCCATTAATGGTGCTGATTTTACCTGCAAGGAAAACGCCTAAAAACAAGCTTCCAAAACCCTAGGTTCGGGTATGGGATTACAGGCTATAAAAATACAATTGAATAATGTAGAAAGCTTAGAAATCATTCAAGAATCGTTAATATGTCATTGTTTTGTCAAGAAGATGCAAGAATAAGAGAATACGTTTTCGAGTACAGGGGTGTTTTTCAGGTGATTTACAGCGCGATTCAGGGAGGGAGAGAGCTTGCTTTTGATTCCTTCTCACTCAGTGGATGTCAAGCAATTGAATAGCGTGGAGATTTTGTGCTGAAAATGCCTCTAAGCACGTTTTCAGATTCAAGCTTTTTCAAGTTTTTTTCAAGTTTTGCTTTGGTGTTTATGCAGCCTCTAGGTTCTAATTTTCGTGCCTTTGCATTGTATAAGTAACATGGAGTGAATTAGGTCAGGTTTTGGGCTTTGAATCTTTGTGCATTGATGCTTGAAGATATGATATGATCCTCCATTAAAAAGCTTCTAATTTCATTCCCAATCCAATATTTTGTGCATGATATGGCTTGATACGAGTTTGATCTTGTCCATGATGACAATTAAGGCCTGTATCAATCAAAAAGATACAAAGTTATCAATATTTAGATTTTATTTGAATTTAAATTGATTTAAAATGAATTAATTCAATAAAAATAATATAGAAAAATTAATGAATGGACACAATACTGAAGATAGGACACGTGTGTAGTGTGACAAGATCAAATCAAGTGGAAAAAAGTGGGCCCATTTGACAAAATTTGAAGTTTTGGGGATAGTTGACTTTTGGCAATTTTGGAAAAATGCCCGACTTCAACAATGCATAACATCTTCAATTTTGAACTTTTGGAGGTGTTATTGGACTTTTTAGAAACCTTGAGATATCCTATAACCAACCCTTTTGGTCTCATTTCAATTTGATATTCCATGCTCAAGTTATAAGCCTTGGCAAAAAAGGTGTTTTTGTTGACTTTCAAAAATGACCTATAATGTCCAAATTTGTAACTTTTTGTGAATGCATTTCTTGATCTTGGGGTGTGAATATGGATTTTAGGAAATTGAATCCTCTTAAAAGTGAGCTTTGGATGGGTCATTTATCATAAAGTATGAGAAATTTATGCTTGGTCAAAGTTGAGTTGACTTTTCCTACAAAACCCTAATTTAGCAACTTTTGAATCTTGATGAATTTTGAGCAATCCTTGATGAATCATGATCAACCCTTGATCAAATGATGAATTATACTTCAAAATGATAATGTTGACAAAAAATCTTGAGGTTTGACTATTTGTAGGTCACAATTGACTTTTGCCCTAGCACAGTCGATTTTTGGATCTCTTGAGCAATTGACTGACCAAACTTCCTCTGCAAGGCTTGAAATTTGACATGGATGACCTTGTGAACATATTAGGAAATTGGGGGAGAACTTTAGGTCATTTGGATACAAGTACCTTGATGCAACACAAAACCCTAATTTGAGGTTGACTGCCTTAGGAGATGATTTGTCTGTCCAAATCTTGAGCAATCTTGAGCCACTTGGAGATTATTCTTGCAATGTCTTGAAAAATATGGGAGGGCAAATTTTGGGGTACAACAGCTGCCCCTGTTCAATTTTCTTAAACCGAAGGATATAGATTGTCTTTCGGGCCTTTCGTGATCCGAAGGTGGAAGATGATTGAACACTAGAGTGCCCAGAAATTTGCACTCGCATGATGTAGTATCAGCATTGTGATGTCAGGAATGGGCTTACAGATGCCATTTGGAGACTGTTGGTAGGTGGTCTGAACTTCAACTGGAATGTGAATCAGGGAGATCTTATCGGCGATCTGACTGAACCAGAGGAGGTCTTGTCTTCTTTGACTGGGTTGGTATCAGAAAATCTTTAGGAATCGATTTAACTGGACCAGAGGAGGTTTTGTCTCTTTTAACTGGATTGGTATTAGAAAAATCTTTAGGAATCGATTTAACTAAATCAGAGGAGGCTTTGTCTCTTTTGACTGGATTGGTATTAGAAAAATCTTTAGGAATCGATTTAACTGAATCAGAGGAGGTTTTGTCTCTTTTGACTGGATTGGTATCAGAAAAATCTTTAGGAATCGATTTAACTGGACCAGAGGAGGTTTTGTCTTCTTTGACTGGATTGGTATCAAAAAAATCTTTAGGAATCGATTTAATTGGTCTTGTCTCCTTTGACTGGATTGGCATCAGAAAAATCTTTAGGAATTGATTTAACTGGTCTTGTCTCCTTTGACTGGGTTGGCCTCAGAAAAATCTTTAGGAATCGATTTAACTGGTTTTGTCTTCTTTGACTGGATTGGCCTCAGAAAAATCTTTAGGAATCAATTTAGCTGGTCTTGTCTCCTTTGACTAGGTTGGCCTCAGAAAAATCTTTAGGAATCGATTTAACTGGTTTTGTCTTCTTTGACTGGATTGGCCTCAGAAAAATCTTTAGGAATCAATTTAACTGGTTTTGTCTTCTTTGACTGGATTGGCCCAGAAAAATCTTTAGGAATAGATTTAACTGGTTTTGTCTTCTTTGACTGGATTGGCCTTAGAAAAATCTTTAGGAACCGATTTAATTGGTTTTGTCTTCTTTGACTGGGTTGGCCTCAGAAAATCTTTGGGAATCGATTTAACTGGTTTTGTCTTCTTTGACTGGATTGGCCTCAGAAAAATCTTTAGGAATCGATTTAACTGGACCAGAAGAGGTCTTTCATATAGTTGAGAATTTAACTGCATCTTTCCTGAAAGGCAAAGGCCAGTCATATGCAATGCATGATATGGGTCAAGCAATGATGTTCTCAACATAAATGAGATTGTATTATATGATGTGTTTATGCATGTATCATGATGTATGGAAATGTAATGTTTTAGCTAGGGAAAATAAATCCCGGATAGCTACTGGAGACAGAGTTGAATTCTTCGTTTCCACTACGGATGATGAACGAAGATGATAAACCTGCAGGAGAGGAGAACTCCGTTGGGGAATAAACTGATGAGGAGATTACTCTGTGGGGAAGAGATGCTCTGCTGAAGATTCCAATGATAAACTCCACTGGGGATGGATTACCGTTGCTGGTGATATTGGATCTGTTGAGGATTGAATACCTGTTTGTGAAAGGAAAGAACTTTGCTGGGGATGATCTTTCAGTTGCAACTTGCTGGGGATAAACCTGTTAGATTCTTGTGGGGATAAATCTCTGAATTCTGTTGGGAATGATCCTTTGAACTCGGTTGGGGAGATTTATTTTGTACTCCGCTGGGGATAAACTTCCAGAGTTTACTGGGGATGATGATTCAACTCCGTTGGGGAAGCTTTTTCAACCCGTGCTGGGGAATATTGACTCCACTGGGGAACATCTTATATTCTGTCGGGGAACATTCTTATACTCTGTTGAGGAATATTAAGACTGTCGGGGATACTCTTATACTTGCTGGGGAATATTCTTATACTCCACTGGGGAATATTAAGACCTTTTTAGTGCTGATGGTAGACTAACTCTGCTTGGGGAGAGTATTGCTGATTTATTCATAGTTACCGGTCTCAGCTGGGGGAGAGCTACCATTACTATCTTACTCTGCGGAGAGTGAAGGTATCTTAGCCATATTCTTCAGCTGAACTTACCTTATACCGGGTGGACAGAGAAACTATACAGCTTGGACAATTCTATTGCCCCTGTTTCTGATGTTACCCGTAATCGTCTTTTGTTTCGCATGTAAATGTTTATGAGCAGCAATTAATGTCAAATGCATATATAAAAAATGATCATTGGACGTTCTTTGCAAAACAAAACAGATAAAGGAAAACAGTTTGAAATTTGTCTGAAAATGAATTTGTATTGATTTTGAAGTTTGGCCTGTAAATAGGCGTTTTTGTACAAGAGGCTGACGTCCTAGTAAGAGAACGCCGCCGAATAATAGAATTTACACAATTTGTGAAAAACTAAATAAAACAGCTATGTGAATGATCTCACTGGGTTCCAACTCTGCTATTGCCTTTATGTCCTCGAGCATCTCATCACTTTACTACTGGTTGAAGATGAATCAGATTGATTAGTGTCGTCCGAGTTTGATAGTCGATACCGAAGTCTGGATGCAAGGTGATCCAATGAGACATAGTGTTACGCTTATCCCTAATTTTTTCCTGAACCGCCCTTTCGGGTTTTCAGTCCACCGGGATACCCTTTTTTGCCCAAGTCACTTTTTCAGGTTTTCGACTTGCCGGGTGTACATATTTTTTTCATTTTCATCCCTTATTTTTGTCCGAACCCTTTTGGTTCACCGGGAAGCCCTTATTTTTGCCTAGGCCAGTCAACCTAGCGGGTCTTTAATTATGCATAGTATCTTTTTACTATGTCTGCATTGACGGGGTGAGGCAGGTCGTCACCGTCCATGGTGGTTAGAATCATAGCTCCTCCTGAGAAAATGTTCTTAACCACAAATGGCCCTTCGTAAGTAGGGGTCCATTTACCCCTGGGATCACCTTGAGGTAGAATGATGCGCTTGATTACCAGATCTCCAACTTGATACTCTTGTCGTCTGACTTTCTTGTTAAATGCCTTGATCATCCGTTTTTGGTACGTTTGACTGTGACAAATAACAATAAGTCTCTTTTCGTCAATTAAGTTCAGCTGATCAAGCCGGGTCTGAATCCAGTCATCTTTGCTTAAACCTGCATCTTTCATGGTTCAGAGAGAGGGTATCTGAACTTCAATAGGCAAGACTGCCTCCATGCCATAAACCAAGGAGTAGGGTGTTTCCCCTGTTGACGTCCGTGCTGAGGTACGGTACCCATGAAGAGTAAATGGTAACATCTCGTGCCAGTCTTTGTATGTCACTATCATCTTCTGCACAATCTTCTTAATGTTCTTATTAGCCGCTTCAACAACCCCATTCATCTTCGGCCGGTAGGGAGAAGAGTTGTGATGCTGTATCTTGAATTGCTCGCAGAGCTCAGTGATCATCTTCTTGTTGAGATTGGTACCATTGTCCGTAATGATCCTTTCTGGTACACCGTATCGACATATCAGGTTGTGCCGAATGAATCGTGCCATGACTTTCTTGGTTACCGTAGCAAAGGAAGCCGCTTCAACCCACTTCGTAAAGTAATCAATTGCTACCAGGATGAAACGATGCCCGTTGGATGCCGTAGGTCTGATCTCGCTGATTATATCAATGCCCCACATTGCAAAAGGCCAAGGTGCTGTCAAGACATTCATAGGAACTGGAGGTATGTGCACTTTATCAGCATAGACTTGGCACTTGTGACATGTCCGAGAATGCTGATAACAGTCAGCTTCCATTGTGGACCAATAATATCCTGCCCGAAGGATTTTCTTTGCCATGGTGTGTCCACTGGAATGAGTTTCGAAGGTTCCTTCATGTAACTCTGCCATGATCTTTTCTGCTTCATTCTTATCCACACAACGCAGTAAGGTCGAATAATGGTTACGCTCGTAAAGAATGCCATTATTGATGAAGAACTTCGCCGCGAACCTCCTCATAAACTTCTTGTCATTAACAGATGCACCCTCGGGGTATTCTTGAGCTTCAAGATATCTCTTTACTTCATGAAGCCAAGGTTTTTCTGTTACCTCTTCAGTCTCAATATCACAGCAATGTGCAGGTTCGTCCAATCTTTCAATGATAATCCGGGGAGCTTCGTTGTCCCAATTGACCCTGAACATAGAAGACATCGTAGCCAGCGTGTCCGCCAACTGATTCTCCTCTCTAGGGAAGTGTTCAAAGGTTATCTCCTCGAAATGGGGAAGCAATGTCAATACGTACTCCTTATAAGGAATAAGGTTCGGGTGTTTCGTATCCCACTCGCCTTTGATCTGACTGATCACGAGAGCGGAATCTCCGAAGACACTTAGAAACTTAATCCTTAGGCCAATTGCTGCTCGAAGACCCAGGATGCATGCCTCATACTCCGCCATATTGTTGGTGTAGTTGAAACATAGTCGGGCGATAAATGGAGTATGAGAGCCTTTAGGAGATATGATTACAGCGCCAATGCCATTACCCAAAGCGTTCGAAGCTCCATCAATGTACATAGACCATCGGGATCCTTCCTCAGGTCCTTCATCCGGTCCAGGTGTCTCACAGTCAGTTACTAACATGATATCCTCGTCCGGAAATTCAAAGTTCATAGACTGGTAATCATCCACTGCCTGATGTGCCAAATGGTCTGCCAATACACTTCCCTTGATTGCCTTTTGGGTCGTATATTGGATGTCATACTCAGTCAATATCATCTGCCATCTTGCTATTCTTCCGGACAAGGCAGGCTTTTCAAAGATATACTTGATTGGATCCATCTTTGATATCAACAAAGTAGTGTGAGTCAATTATACTGTCTCAGCCAGCGAGCAGCCCATGCCAAAGCGCAACAAGTTTTCTCAAGCAGTGAGTATCGGGTCTCACAGTCGGTAAAATTTTTGCTAAGGTAGTAAATAGCATGCTCTTTTCGGCCAGACTCATCATGCTGCCCCAGCACACACCCCATTGAGTTGTCAAGTACTGTTAAGTATAAGATCAAAGGTCTCCCTTCAACCGGTGGCATTAAAATAGGTGGCTCTTGGAGATACTCTTTGATCCTTTCGAAAGCGGCCTGGCATTCATCATTCCAACGTACTACCTGATCTTTCTCCAGTAGCTTAAAGATTGGTTCACAAGTAGCAGTCAAGTGTGAGATGAATCGAGCAATGTAATTCAGACGTCCCAGAAAGCCTCTGACTTCTTTCTCTGTTCTAGGAGCTGGCATCCCTTGTATGGCTTTCACTTTTGCCGGATCCACTTGAATACCTTTGTCGCTTACGACGAAACCCAACAACTTACCAGATCTCACCCCGAAGGTGCACTTGTTCGGGTTTAACCTCAACTTGTACAACTTCAGCCTGTCAAATAGCTTCTGAAGGTGGTCAAGATGTTCTTCCTCAGTCTGGGACCTTGCAATCATATCATCGACGTATACTTCAAACTCATGATGGATCATGTCATGAAACAAAGCAACCATGGCACGCTGATACGTTGCCCCGACATTCTTCAATCCAAAAGGCATGACCTTGTAGCAAAAGGTACCCCACTGAGTAACAAAAGTTGTCTTCTCCATGTCTTCGGGAGCCATCTTAATCTTATCATAACCGGAGAAACCATCCATAAAGGAAAATACTTTATGCTGAGCAGTATTGTCAACCAGAATGTCGATATGAGGTAGAGGGAAATCATCCTTGGGGCTTGCCCTGTTCAGATCCCTGTAATCGACACACATTCGAACCTTACCATCCTTTTTCGGTACAGGAACCACGTTGGCCACCCACTGAGGGTAAGAAGTCACTGCTAGAAAACCGACATCAAACTGTTTCATTACTTCAGCCTTGATTTTCTCAGACATCTCTGGGCGCATACGGCGGACCTTCTGTTTCACTAGAGGACAATCTTCCTTGGTAGGTAGGTGATGAACCACAATATTAGTATCTAGACCAGGCATATCTTTGTAAGACCAAGCAAAGATCTCAACATAGTCATGCAACATCTGAATCAACCGTTGTTTCACACTAAGCTCCATATTTGCACCGATCTTGACTTCCTTCTTGTCTATCTCAGTACCCAGATTCATTGATTCCACCGGCTCTTCATGTGGCTGAATGGCCCTCTCTTCTTGGAGTAACAGTCTTGCAAGTTCACCAGGCACTTCGCAATCATCTTCACCTTCGTCTTCGGCTAAGTTGATCGGATTTTCAAAGTCATAACTGGCAGTAGCAGAGTCGTTACCAGTGAGATCCAGAGTGGATGTGGACCTGTATATGTGAGTGTGTGTAAATAGCTGTTTTTCAATATATAATAAAGAAAAACAAGGAGCACAAAATTTGAAATGCAAGAACATCCAATGCTTTTATTAATGATATATGAAAATGACACACATAAAGCCCTTACAAATGAAGCCACGGTGCCCCGGGTAAGACACCGGGCCGTTAAGTTTAAAACATTGTCTGTTACATATTCAAAACAAAAAGTTTCATTACTGGGTGATAACAGAAATGGGCATAGAGTCCTTCGCTGTCCAGTTGCTTAATCCACCATTGGCATTCGGGTAGATCCAATTGTCAATATCAAACTCCTCATCATCGTCATCCTTGATAACATTAACCCCTGCATCTTGTTTAGGCTTTTCTGGTGTTCCGAACTCGATCTCCTTGGCAGCAATCAAGTCCTGTACCTTATTCTTCAAAACCCAACAATCATCCGTATTATGCCCCGGGCTATCAGAGTGAAAAGCACAGTGGGCATTAGGGTTGTACTTTGGTGACATTGTATTCGGATTCTTTGGGGCTTCCTTTGGAATCACCAGATTGGTCTTCAGCAACTGTGGCAGAATCTGAGATAAGGTCATGTTGAGACGGGTGAATTGCCTTCGAGGTCTTTCGTCCTTCTGTTGATTGTTGTACTGAGGAGCACCATCAGGTTTTGAGATAACAACCGCATTAACAGCTTGGCGGTGTTCAGGTCTATTCTGTCTTTTCGAACTGTAGACAACACTGGACTCTTTCTTAAACGGCTTCTTCTCGGTGCTTGATGAGGCACCCTTTTGTATCTTACCAGCCTTAATACCATCCTCAATCCTTTCACCGGTTAAAATTAGCTCTGTAAACCCAGAAGAAGAGCTTCCAATCAAATGGTTGAAAAATGGACCAGACAGGGTCCCCAAAAACATGTCCACAAGCTCTCGATCAGCCAAGGGTGGTTGTACTCTTCCGGCGAGGTCCCTCCACTTCTGAGCATATTCTTTGAATCCTTCACCCGTTCCCATTGACATACCCTGGAGTTGGGTACGCGTAGGAGCAAGGTCGGAATTGTACTGGTACTACCTGTAGAAAGCAGTAGCCAAATCTTCCCAACTGCGGATACTGGCTCCGTCCAACTGGTAGAACCACTCAAGCTGAATCCCTGAGAGACTGTCTTGAAAGAAATGGATCCACAGGTTCTTATCAGCGGTGTACGGCTGAATCTTCCTTACATATGACCGGAGATGCAACTTTGGACAAGAAACTCCGTCATACTTAGCGAAGGCTGGTGCCTTGAACTTGTGGGGAATCACCACCCCAGATGATAGACCTAAATCACCAAAGTCCAGACCAGGCACCTTCTGAACTTCCATAGCACTCAACCGGTCTTCCAGTTGCTTGTATCTGTCCTCGGCCGGAGGATACTGTTCTTCGTCGAAGTCCGTCTCGTTGTCGGAGACCACAGGGCTAGGAGCCCTCCTTTCTTCCTGACTACCTTTCCCTCCAGATGAGGTAGTCAAATCAACTTCATTCTGAAGCCTGTTTCCAAACCTGTGCCTTGTGTTAAATAGGATTTTCCTCTTCTTCTTCTTCTTCTCTTTCAGAATCAGGGTCTTCAGATCTTGCTGACCCTTAGCTAGATTCATGAACAACTCTTGGAACTGGGCATTCTGGGCCTGTAGGGCCTTGATGGCTTGCTCAGTTGAAGGTTCAGCAGACATGATGCTGAAATAAACAGCGAAGAAGATAAGAGACCTGTAATGGGTACCTGTTATGAAGTGCATGGGATGAAATGCGTATGATTATGATTTCAAAGACAATCAGGAGATTCAAATTTGTAAACCAGAAATGAAACACACTTTATTAGGTAAACTTTGTAATTCAAATTGTTCAACAAATTGCCCTTAAGGCATTACATGAAAAGAAATACTGAAAAGTAAATAAAAACTGGAAGGGAAATCATCAAAGGTCAATCAATGCTCCCATGGTCTCTTTTTGTCGGTGCGGACATAGTCGTTGAGAATCCGCTCGTTCTCCAACTGCCTAGTCAACTTCTAGATCTTCTGCTCTTGCTCGTTGAACTTCTCTCAGTAAGAATCCCGTTCTTCCCGCAATTGCATCCAAGATCTCTTCAGTGCCCCAATGTCAGTGGGCATATGAGGATGGAGGATGGTAGGAAGAACCCCCTCTTCATTAGCAACTTCAACAATGATAGGCCGGACAACTTCATATGGCATACCTAGCTTTTGGGCACGGATGTGGACCCATCCGAGATATGGCTCCATTGGCAGAGAAGTCTTTGGACCCAGCTCATGTGGATCAGATCTGTGAACTCTATCCCAAGCCTTTATGAATCTGCGACGTTGCTCATCGCTATCCCCTTGAAAATCAAATATGATACTAGGCATTAGCATCTCATGAGGTCCTTCTCTTCTGGCACGCCCAAACTGACGTAAGGCCAAGCACGGGTTGTAAGAAATTCCTCCATGGGTTCCTAACAGTGGAACATTGGGATACTCCCCACAGCGATCAATGATAGCCTCTTCATCCATACCCTTAAGAGTCCAGATGATATCATTATGGGAGAGAGACATAAACCTATAAGCCCAGCCCATGCCTTCTTTATTCTTCAGCACTGATTTGGGAAGGTGCGAAATAAACCACCTTGCCAATAATGAAGCATAGCACATCAAGGTTCCCCGCTTTCGGGCGGTACGAGCATAGAGCTGATGAAGAATGTCACCCAAGATAGTGGGTACCAGATTCCGAGAGATGAATATTTTCACCGCATTCACATCAACAAAGGAGTCAGAGTTCAGAAACAATACCAAGTCGTATATCAGAAGAGCCAGAATATCCTCGAATGCCTTGAAGTCCAGACCATCCCAGAAATAGTTAGCCTTACCAACCAAGAACTTAGTCAGAAACCCCTTTGCTCCACTTCTAGTCTCCCAATTAGCCATTACCTCTTCTTTGGTCAAATGAAGGGCTGAATCAATCTCTTCGGGCCTAAGAATCTTCTCCCAACCAGTAAACGGGGTCTGCTCCAGAATAGAGATACCGAGCAGATCAGAGAATTCTTCTAAGGTGGGAACCAGCTGGTAGTCCTGGAAAGTAAAATAATGGTACATTGGATCATAGAATTGGACCAGGACACTCATCATCTGCTCGTCCAATTTGGAGGTGACCAAACTGAGAAGATAACCATCTCTTCTGAGGAAGGAAGTAGTATCAGGCATCTTTGCAATCAACTCTTTAAGCAAGGTTGGAATCTGGACAAAGTTAATCCGGATGGTATTCCTACGCATGGGCATCATGATGACCTACAAAACAGAACAAAGATGAATCCCTCCTATCTTTGAAATAGGTTAGTCTAATGCAAGATGTATGCAATGTTATGATGTCATGATAGTAAGCACACCACAAGTATCCACAAATGGCAAACATGGTAAAGGCACATAAGTCACACAGAGAGCCCTTAGATTTTAGGCTGGCAAGGAGCTTAGGTACTACCCTCTTTCAGTTCAGTTGGTTTAAACCTATCCTAAAAATAGTAACCGGTTTCTAGAGGATCTCAATATCACTGTCTACCCTCAATCGGTCATAATTCCAGTTTAGCAACCTTTTCTTGCGGCCGGAATCATCGCGAGAGTTTAGTCTCAATGAGTGTAGCATACTACTACTGTTCTATGGCCAAGTTGGTCAATTTAAAGGTTCTAAGGTCAGTTGGTGCTTAATGACCCCTTAGATGACCCATATTCTCCTCGTTCCAACATAAGGGATATCGGTACAATCTAAAGTGCCACACCAACGTAGCTACTGCTTCAACCGTATCGGTCTACACCGTACAATTCCCTCACAGTTTATTGCTACTTACCTAAAGGGTATCCCCCAGATCCGGGTTAGGATCTATAGAAACTCCGATACAAGCCTACAAATATAAAGCATACAAAGCATACAATTGAAAACACAATGATCTAATCCTAAGGTACACCCCACTTATTAAGCGTCCCCAGCAGAGTCTCCAGGTCTGTGATACGGTGGGAAGAGAACTGACTGTTTTGGAATGCTGGTTCGCGTTTTGCGTTTGTTTTCGCAAAATGTCGCGGTAAGCAAGAGTCGCCACCGACTTTTATTTTATCTAACAAGGAAAGGAAAAAAGCACAGAAAAATTCCTTTTTCGAGATCTTTCTTGGGTCCAGGGGGTAGATTATAGAAAGGGAAGGTGTTAGCACCCTTTCTATCAGTGGTTATCCACGGGCTCTTAGGTACTTGCTCAAAGTTTTCAAAATTTTGCTTTCTTTGTGATTGTGGGTTTGAAAAAAGTCTTTTGTTTGAAAAGGAGTGTAAGTGTGAAAAATATTTTGTTCTTTGAAAGAGCAAGTATCTAAGAACCATCTACCTACTCGAAAAAGGAATCGTTCTATGCTATCTTCCTTTAGACAATGCTATCCCACTATTGATGAGTAGGTAGCACCGTCGTTGGAGTTTTAAGGGTCAATTCGATTAAGGGACGTATGGTCATTAAAGCAATGTTAGGACGCCTTAGCAGTAACCCTAATGTCTTAAATCATTTTTCCGAGGCAACCGTTTCGAGGCAACTATGATCTTTGGACAAGAGGGCGACCTCTAAAACTTCCTATACTCAATGACCACGTTCGAAGGCAACCAAGTGAGGTGTACCCTAAGAGTGCGCATGTGCGAGTGTATTATTTCGGTTAATTTTATCTTTGTACATGTCATGGGTGAGCTATGTTGATTTTAAGTTCATACATTCGATCTTGTCATGCATTCCCTATTACCAACATCTAACAGTTTATAGATTGCGGAAATTAAATCTAAATTATTACAAGGCGTTGGGCATTTACATCGCCAAAAACAACCCTTGAAATTAAAATGCAGAAAATAAAATAAAGCGATAAAATAATTTAAAGTCCTATTAAAACTATTACATTCCGGAAGAAAGTACAATAATACGGTAAAATGGATCGCGCGCGAAAAATTAAATCGAATGCATTTTTTAGGGTTTTGACCCTTTTTATTAAAGAAAGAATTTTTTGGTTATTTTTGAATTAAAAAGAAATTAAATTAAGTTAACAATTAAATAAATAAATAAATTAATTAATAAAAATATTTTTTGGAGTTTTTGATATTTAAGGAAATAAAATAAATTTGATTAATGTTAATAAAAACCTAATTTTCTACATTAATTTTAGTTATTGCAAAAAATATTAAAAGTTATACCTATTTAAAACTAAATTAATTAAGTTAGTATTTATTTACAAAAATAAAAATGCTGAATTTAATTTTAATAAATAAAAAATATTTTTGTGTTTTTTGATTTTATGAGAAAAAATTGATTGGTTAGTGAAATTATAAAAAATAAATAAACAATATAAATAAATAAATAAAAAGACAAAAGAGAGAAATAGAACTCAGGGGGTATGGGCCCAAATCTGGAGGTGAAAATTGCAATTGTTTGGCCCAGATCTGGCCTGGGGCCATCTGGCAGATGATTAGGTGAGGCTACATGATGAACTCCAACTCCTGAAACGCATTGGATTTCCCTGAAGAAAAAGAATAATATGCAATATGGTGGTCCTGGGATTCGAACCCAGGTCCTGTTAGTCAATGAACACATGCCTTAGCCACTGAGCCACTACGCTTCTTTTGTTATATGAATAAGCATCAAATATTATATTAGAAAAAACAACAAGTGCCAGAATTATAAAAAAAATAAGCGCGAAAGTTTGAATTGCCCAATGGGAGGGAGACACGCCTTCGTCTTCTCCAATACAACCTGGTTCTTTTTCCTGCGGATTCTTATCTGCACCTAAGTCCATAGGTGTCTCCTAAAACGAGTTCTAGGCCATGGAAATTAATTCTAAGACCATAGCCATGTTCGTCTTCCTCTTCCGATTTCATCCATGTCCATTAATGGTGCTGATTTTACCTGCAAGGAAAACGCCAAAAAACAAGCTTCCAAAACCCTAGGTTCGAGTATGGGATTACAGGCTATAAAAATACAATTGAATAAAGTAGAAAGCTTAGAAATCATTCAAGAATCATGAATATGCCAATGTTTTGTCAAGAAGATGCCATAATAAGAGAATACGATTTCGAGGACAGTGGTGTTTTTCAGGTGACTTACAACGCGATTCAGGGAGGGAGAGAGCTTGCTTTTGATTCCTTCTCACTCAGTGGATGTCAAGCAATTGAATAGCGTGGAGATTTTGTGCTGAAACTGCCTCTAAGCACGTTTTCAGATTCAAGCTTTTTCAAGTTTTTTTCAAGTTTTGCTTTGGTGTTTATGCAGCCTCTAGGTTCTAATTTTCGTGCCTTTGCATTGTATAAGTAACATGGAGTGAATTAGGCCAGGTTTTAGGCTTTGAATCTTTGTGCATTGATGCTTGAAGATATGATATGATCCTCCATTAAAAAGCTTCCAATTTCATTCCCAATCCAATGTTTTGTGCATGATATGGCTCGATACGAGTTTGATCTTGTCCATGATGACAATTAAGGCCTGTATCAATCAAAAAGATACCAAGTTATCAATATTTAGATTTTATTTGGATTTAAATTGATTTAAAATGAATTAATTCAATAAAAATAAAATAAAATAGAAAAATTAATGAATGGACACAAGACTGAAGATAGGACACGTGTGTAGTGTGACAAGATCAAATCAAGTGGAAAAAAGTGGGCCCATTTGACAAAATTTGAAGTTTTGGGGATAGTTGACTTTTGGCAATTTTGGAAAAATGCCCAACTTCAAGAATGCATAACTTCTTCAATTTTGAACTTTTGGAGGTGTTATTTGACTTTTTAGAAACCTTGAGATTCCCTATAACCAACCCTTTTGGTATCATCTCAAATTGATATTCCATGCTCAAGTTATAAGCCTTGGCAAAAAAAGGTGTTTTTCTTGACTTTCAAAAATGACCAATAATGTCCAAATTTGTAACTTTTTGTGAGTGCATTTATTGATCTTGGTGTGTGAAGATGGATTGTAGGAAATTACATCCTATTCAAAATGATATTTGGATGGGTCATTTCTCATAAAGTATGAGAAAGTTATGCTTGGTCAAAGTTGAGTTGACTTTTCCTGCAAAACCCTAATTTAGCAACTTTTGAATCTTGATGAATTTTGAGCAATCCTTGATGAATCATGATCAACCCTTGATCAAATGATGAGTTATCCTTAAAAATGTGAATGTTGACAAAAAATCTTGAGGTTTGACTATTTGTAGATCACAGTTGACTTTTGCCCTATCACAGTCGATTTTTGGATCTCTTGAGCAATTGACTGACCAAACTTCCTCTGCAAGGCTTGAAATTTGACATGGATGACCTTGAGAACATATTAGGACATTGGGGAGCACTTGAGGTCATTTGGATACAAGGACCTTGATGAAACACAAAACCCTAATTTGAGGTTGACTGCCTTAGGAGATGATTTGACTGTCCAACTCTTGAGCAATCTTGAGCCACTTGGAGATTATTCTTGCAATGTCTTGAGAAATATGGGAGGGAAAATATTGGGGTACAACAACTGGGAATACTCTGGAGTGATAGTTGGATGTTTTGCTCTGTCAGGAATATGAGAACGCTTGATACCAACAGGCTGCATATTGGGAATATGTTAATGATTCTGTAGTAGGATGTATTCGCTTCCGCTCCTGCTGGAAAAGGTGCCTGCGGGGATCTTATGGAATGGCTTATAGATATTATCCTATTTCTTAAAGTCATTAGTCATTGTCTTTCCATTTTTTTTGTTTATTTGTAACAGTAAACACGTTTAAATGCATATGCTCAAAAATAAATCATTGGACGTTTTTGTAAGCAAGACACATAAACAAAGAAAAAAAAAAGAAAACAAATGGTTTTGCACTTCCAAAGGGATGTCTTTGTATTAACTTGAATAAGTATTTTTATACAAAGAGACGAGCATTCTAGCGGGAGAATGTCATCGTAAAAAATGAAAATTGATACAAAGAAAAGATAACTATGTGAAATAATCCCATGGGGTTTCCATTCTGCTATAGTCTTCATGTCTCTGAATGTCTTGTCCACTTGTCGCCTCGACAAAGTCGATTGGATTGATTTAGAGCCGTTTGAGTTGATTGGTCGACGCTGAAGATTGTCTGCCAAATGATCCAACGGGACATAGTCATAAGCTTCAATCCCTAACTTTTGCCTGGACCGCCCTCTCGGGTTTTCAGTCCACCGGGATACCCTTTTTTTCCCAAGCCCCCCTTTCGATTTTTCGACTTGCCAGGTGTATAGATTTTTTTAATTTTCATCCCTTATTTTTGCCCGAACCCTTTTGGTTCGCCGGGAAACCCTTATTTTTGCCTGGGCCAGTCAACCTAGCGGGTCTTTTATCATGCGTAGTATCTTTTAACCATGTCCGAATTTACAGGGTGCGGGAGGTCGTCTCCATCCATAGTGGTCAAGATCATCGCTCCACCAGAGAATATGCTTTTGATTACAAACGATCCTTCATATGTGGGAGTCTATTTGCCCCTGGGATCACCTTGCGGTAAAATGATACACTTGATTACCAAGTCACCGACCCGATATAACTGACGTTTGAACTTTTTATTGAAAGCTTTGATCATGCATTTTTGATACATCTGACCATGACAGATAGCTGTAAGCCTCTTCTCATCAATCAAGTTTAGTTGGTCAAACCGAGTCTGGATCCAATCTTCTTCATTCAAACCAGCATCCTTCATGATTCTTAGAGAGGGGATCTAGACCTCAATAGGCAAGACAGCCTCCATGCCGTATACTAGAGAATAGGGTGTTGCCCCAGTTGATGTGCGAGATGTGGTACGATACCCGTGGAGAGCAAACAGTAGCATCTCATTCCAGTCTTTGTATGTGACTGTCATTTTCTGTATGATCTTTTTAATATTTTTATTAGCAGCTTCTATAGCACCATTCATCCTTGGCCAGTAAGGGGAAGAATTGTGATGCTGAATCTTGAATTGCTCGCACAAGGCGGTGATCATAGTGTTGTTTAGATTCGTACCATTATCAGTGAGGATTCTCTATGGGATACCGTACCGACAAATGAGATTCTGTTTGATGAACCGGGCGACCACATTCTTAGTAACGGAAGCGAAGGAAGCTGCCTCAACCCACTCTGTAAAATAGTCAATAGCCACTAAGATGAAGCGGTGTACATTGGAGGCTGTTGGCTTGATATCCCCAATCATATCGATTCCCCATATATCAAAGGGCCAAGGAGCCGTCAAGACGTTTAGAGGAGCTGGAGGTACGTGCACTTTATCCTTATAAATCTGACACTTATGGCAAGTCCGAGAGTGATGGTAGCAATCTGCCTCCATGGTAGACCAATAGTAGCCTGCCCGTAGGATTTTCTTTTCCATCGTATGTGTTGCACCCCAAAATTTTCCCTCTCATGTTTTCTAAAGTCTTCCCCCTGCATGGTTGACCAGAAACCCTTGCCTAAGGAAAAAGAAAATTTTTGAGTGGTGCTTTAAGTACCTTTCGATTGGCATTCTGAAAGACCCTTCGATTGGTATTTTGAAGGAGCCTTTCAATTGGCATGGATAATTCCCTTCGATTGGCATTATGGACAAACACTTCGATTGGCATTGTGTCAAGGCCTTCGATTGGAATTCTGAAAGACCTTTTCGTTTGGCACCCTGGGCCAAGCCTTTCAATTTGCATGCCAAGGGATCCTTAGATTTAGCATTGTGTCAAGGCAGCTTCGACAGGCATGTTAACCATGTCCTTCGATTAGCATGAACAACACCTTTCGATTGGCCTGTTAACAAAGCCTTTCGATTGGAATTTTAACAAGTACCCTTTGATTGGTATATGGACAAATACCCTTCAATTGGCATTTCAAAAGGTCCTTGGACTGGAACTTCAGAGTGTCCTTCGATTGGAACTTCAGAGTTTCCCTTAATAAGAACATCAGAATGAAATGACCTTCGAATGGAATTTCAGTGCAGAGTTTCTCTTAATCTAAGATGCTCTGATGAAGAAAGCTCTGAACAGTTCAAATCAGAACTTAGACTCATCACAAGGCCAAGGGCTGGTCGAAGTTTTCTAAAAGGGAATGTTCTAAATAGATTCGAATTGGACTTTGAAGCTGGCAAAGAAGGCAGATTTGAAGGAATGAAGTAGGCTGGCATGACTAAGCAAAAACACATATCCTAACCTGTCCAGGTTCACCCAAAGTTCACAATGGCATGTGTCCCTTGCAAATATAGAAATAATTAAATGCTGATTGTGGATTCAATTCCTGAGTTAAAGGCCAGATTCTTGCCTTTTCTGTTCCTAACTCCACAAGAGCTGATTCGACCAGAGTGATTCTTTTCAAATCAAGCAGTCGAAGCATTCAAAAGGCCCATTCGAAGGGCACATAAGAAGTCCATTCGAAGGAGGCAAATCAAGACCAATCGAAGAGCATGGCCTGGAGGCATTCGAAGATCAAAGGTGTCCAGACCATCATACTCCTATAAATACAAGGGCCAGCATACAGTGCCAAGGGGACGGAAAAACAACAAAAAAGGAGAAAAACGGAGGATTTGGAGATACGCTGCCCACCAAAGGTTGTCAACATTTTCAGAAGTGATCCAAGCCAAAGCAGCCATTCAACAAACATCTCCACACCCAGAGCCACAGATCATACATCTTTGATTGGTAAGGGTTTGCAAAACCAAAATTGCACCTTCATGACATTTAAATACACATTGCATATGTATTCTTGTTATTACTGATTATGTTGCATGTAAGCTACAACGCAAAGATGAGATCGTGCCATTGCTTGGGCATGATCTAAGTTTCTCCTTCGAATCTCAGGATAAAACAAACCCAGGCCCAGATTCAGCAGATTCAAACTGAGGAAGGATCCGAATTGGGAGGAGATTCGAATCAGGGGGGTAAAGTCCCCCCTGGATCTTTAACATTTGTCTCGTTTTGTAGGAAATATTTTCTCAGAATTTTGTTCAGAGCTTCGAAGCTTAGCAGCTTAGCTTCAAACTGGATCCAGGGTTCCCAGATCGAAGGATGACATATCCAGATCTAACACCCCCAACGTGCAGCCTCTCATGCACCTTCGATCAAGCCTCTTCACTGGATCGAAAGACAGACCACACCTCTTTCGATCCAGGCCTCCAGAATTATACCTTTTTTGATTTACTGCCTGTTCCTTCGATTTCATCTTTATTTTGACTATTTTATTCCTTTTTTTAATCAACATAAAATCAATTAAAAAAAACCACAAAAACATTAGGCTAGTTTTTTCTATTAAATTAACTTTGTCAATTAATCATTTAATTATCTTAACATTTTCTCAAAACTAAAATTAAGAAGATTTAGATCATTTTTTTCCAAAATAAAATAAAACACAAAAAGATTTTATTCTTAGGATTTTTAGAGGTTATTTTCAGATTCGCGCGCGTTTATTTTATTGTAACTGCCTACTTGTTTGTAATAGCTTAACTAAGACTTTTACACTTTACTGCTTTATTCCCCCAATTTTGGACATGTAAATAATCCCCCTCCCCGAAGCCTTGTAATAGCGTAGGATTTACAATTCCCGCACTTTAAATTCCTGTACATATATTAACTGTTTAGATGTATGCTAACTAGGATTGCATGACAAGATCTATCTTGACTTAAAATCAACAGTAGCTCACCATGACATGTAAAGATAATATAAACTGAAATTTAACACACTCGCACATGCCACTCTTAGGGTACACCTCACTTGGTTGCCTCGAACGTGGTCATTGAGTATAGGATGTTTTAGAGGTCGCCCTCTTGTCCAAAGATCATAAGTTGCCTCGAAACGGTTGCCCCGGAAAAATGATCTAAGACATTAGGGTTACCGCTAAGGCGTCCTAACATTGCTTTAGTGACCACACGTCCCTTAATTGAATTGACTCGAAAACTCCAACGACGATGCTACCTACTCCTCAATAGTGGGATAGCATTGTCTAAAGGACATTTGCACAGTTTAGTTCCTTTTTGAGTAGGTAGATGTTCTTAAGTACTTGTTCCTTTTAAAACAAAACAAAACTTTTCGCACTTACACTCTCTTCAAAAACAAAACTCTTTTCAAAACCCACAAACACAAAGAAAAGCAAACTTTTGAAAACATAGTGAGCAAGTACCTAAGAGCCCATGGATAACCACAGATAGAAAGGGTGCTAGCACCTTCCCTTTCTATAATCTACCTCCCGAACCCGAGAAACATCTCGAAAAGGAATTTTTCTGTGCTTTTTTCCTTTCCTTGTTGGATAAAATAAAAGACGGTGGCGACTCTTGCTTACCGCGACATTTTGCGAAAACAAACGCAAACGCGAACCAACATTCCAAAACAGTCAGTTCTCATTCCCACCGATCACAAAACTGGCGACTCTGCTGGGGACTTATATAAGTGAGGTGTACCTTAGGATTAGATCACTTGTGTTTTCAATTGTATGCTTTGTATGCTTTAAATTTTTTGGGCTTGTATCAGAGTTCTATAGATCCTAACCCGGATCTGGGGATACCCTTTAGGTAAGTAGCAATAAACTGTGAGGGATCTGTCCGGCGTATACCGACACGGATGAAGCAGTGGCTACATTGGTGTGGCACCTTAGTCTGTACCGATATCCCTTGTGTTGAAACGAGGAGAATATGGGTCTTCTAAGGAGTCATTAAGCACCAACTGACCTTAGAACCTTAAATTGACCAACTTGGCCATAGAACAGTAGCAGTATGCTACACTCATTGAGACTAAACTCTCGCGATGATTCCGGCCGCAAGAAAAGGTTGCTAAACTGGAATTATGACCGATTGAGGGTAGTCAGTGATATTGAGATCCTCTAGAACCCGATTACTATTTTTAGGACATGTTTAAACCAACTGAACTGAAAGAGGGTAGTACCTAAGCTCCATGCCAGCCTAAACTTAAGGCTATATGTGTGACTTGTGTGCCTTCAAACTTGAACTACTTGCACATTCTTGTTATCTGACAACATGAGTTCCTTGCAGGTTTTGTTTATAGTCCTTATCCAATAATTTGGATTTATTGCAGGGTTTACTGACATCGCTCCACACTTTTGCTTAAACGCATATCATACACATCATAACATCATGCCTTAACATTTCCTTAACCATTTAAAGGATCTCAAGGGCTTGTGATGCAGGTTATGGTAAATCAAATATGCAACAATGGGCAAAGGGGATTTATTTTCCTCTAGCCAAGGTTGTTTAGAAATTAAAACACGATAACTTGAGTCAGGGGCTATGACCCACTCGATATGGTGGGCTTGACTCTTGAAGAAGGACTCTCAGCAACATGAAGTTCCTTCAATCAAGCTACCAGATTCAGATTCAAACAAGTTTCTTGTTTACCCCGCGAGATCCTTGAAAACATTGCATACATATATCATACATATCATTGCATAATAGGTCTCCCAGTACAGGTCTCTTATCTTCTTCGCTGTTTATTTCAGCAATCATCATGTCTACTGAACCTTCAACCGAGCAAGCTATCAAGGCCCTCCAGGCCCAGAATGCCCAATTTCAAGAGTTGTTCATGAATCTAGCTAAGGGTCAGTAGGACATGAAGACCTTGATTCTAAAAGAGAAAAAGAAGAAGAAAAAGAGGACCATCCTGTTCAACACCGGACGCAGGTTTGGAAACGGGTTGCAGAATGAAGTTGATCTGACCACCTCATCTGGAGGGAAAGACAGTCCACAAGAAAGGAGGGCTCCTAGCCCTATGGTCTCCGACAACGAGATGGACTATGATGAAGAACAGTATCCTCTAGCTGAGGATAAGTACAAACAGTTGGAAGACCGCTTGAGCGCTATGGAGATACAGAAGGTGCCCGGTCTGGACTTCGGAGATCTAGGTCTATCCTCTGGGGTGGCGATTCCCCATAAATTCAAGGCACCTGCCTTTTCCAAGTATGACAGAGCTTCCTGTCCAAAGCTGCACCTCCGGTCATATGTAAGAAAGATCCAGCCTTACACTGCTGATAAGAACTTATGGATCCATTTCTTTCAAGACAGTCTTTCAGGGACTCAGCTTGAGTGGTTCTATCAGTTGGATGGAGCCAGTATCCGCAGCTGGGAGGATTTGGCTATTGTGTTCTATAGGCAGTATCAATATAACTCCGACCTCGCTCCTACGCGTACCCAACTCCAGGGTATGTCAATAGGGACGGGTGAAGGATTTAAAGAGCATGCTCAAAAATGGAGAGATCTTTCCAGAAGGGTGCAACCACCTTTAGCTGATCGTGAACTTGTTGATATGTTTTTGGGGACCCTGTCTGGTCCATTCTTTAACCACTTGATCGGAAGCTCTTCAGCTGGGTTCACCGAGCTAATACTAACCAACGAAAGAGTCGAAGCTGGCATCAAAAGTTGGAAGATTCAAGAAGCTACACCTTCTGATGCTCAGAAAAAGCCCTACAATGGAAAGAAAGAGTCCAATGCTGTGAACAGTCAAAAAAGTCACTGTCACCAACACGTAGGGGCAGTCCTGGTCTCTGGTTCTGCGTCACACCGACAACAGCAAAAGGGAAATCAACGAAAGCCAGATGAGCCTAAAAGACAGTTCACCAACATCAACATGCCGTTGTCTCAAGCGTTGTAACACTTGTTGAGGATGAATCTAATTACATTGATAGGACCTCATCCAAACCCCAAGACTTCTTCTCCTAACTACAATCCTAATGCGACCTGCGCTTATCATTCTGACAGTCCCGGGCATGATACTAACGATTGTTGGGCATTGAAGTACAAGATTCAGAATTTGATTGATGCCAAGGAGATTGAGTTTGGTCCTCCGGAGACTCTAGCATAATCACTGCTCCTATGCTAAATCATTGAGAATGTCTTTGTTTCATTTGAATTTTCAAGTTGTAATCTCTTTGGTTATTCAAACAATTATCTATTAATGTCAAACTCTGTTTCATTAATGCATTGCATATGTTTGTCTTGAATTGATCCACTCATTTTCATTACATTTAAACTATGTTTTTTTTACTCACTTTATGACATTCAACTCTTGCTAAAAGTTACAAGCCTTTAGAGGGAGGATGACGAAACAATGACATAATCTCATACAGTATGCTTTTGGACAGACCTTGTTGACGATGTACAGGCATTTCTTTCAAATCCTAAACACTGGAGTTATAAGGAAGATAATCCATAGTCAACCCCTTCGAGCCAAAGAAGTAGGAGTTTTCTGTTTTAAACACAAATTGAAACCTTTAATTTAAACCTGGGGCAGGGTAGTCTCTCAATTAATTCAAAAGATGTGCATTGAAGTCGCAAAACTCTCAGTTCATAATACAACGAACGACATCAAAAGCATTCCTCTGGAATCAAAAGACAGTGGTGGTTCCTTATCTCATAGGCAGTCAATCTCTCAAAAGAGAAAATCCCACTGAGCCAAAACCTATAAAGGAGGCTTAAGAAATTTGGGGCATCCCGCTGACTGTAATCTCGAAAACAGGAACAGTCAGGCAAAAATTAGGGATAATAAATCAAAAGAACGAGGTCATTACAAATCCTCAACAACATGAAAAATGTTGCAAAAATGATGACTGCCTTCAAAAATCCAACTTGTGTGAACCGTCACCAAAACGTCGTTCCAAATTCGAATAGAGTTCGACGCACAATTAACTGAGTTTAGGATTGAAGAACATCACGAAGAGCGGGTGGGTTCAAATATACTTTGAGCCTTTATCCTTTGTTTCTTAAACCGTGAACCAAGCCACGTTACAACCTTTCAAAAGTCCTAATTGAAGCATGGGTTAGTTCAAAAGCATACTGTTACAAAAGGTATCCTGACTCCTGTAAGGCTTTGCCCTAAATCTTGTGTTGAATTTGTCTTATAAAAAGTTTTCTGCTAAAAAACGCATTTTTCAAAACTTCGAGACAAGCATAAACTTTGCATTATTTGAATATCACTGTTTGCATTTGGCTATTTATTTGACAACGGAGAAATTCACACAACGAATATCCGATGAATGAAAGCCCTCTCAGTGAACAAAATCACTTCAAAAAGGATGACACTTCCATTGACAAATCTCCTATCAACAAGGGGACTTGACATGTCACTATCCAGCACACCTGGGGCAGTCCAGTCAAGATTTCAAGAAATCTCTGAAGAAGTGCAGAGTAACCAGGGGCAAGTCTCCATCTCCGTTGCTTGGGGCATTGAATATCAATCTCAGTGAAGGGTTACGTACAATTAAACATTTTCTGGCAATGTCACAAACACTTGCTACTAGGGGCAATGACAAATCTCCCCAAAATCCTTCTCATAGGATGACTCCCAGTAAGGGTTTAATCTCTGAAAACCTTTCCCCAGCTGAATCAACCTCAAGAATCCTCGAGGACTTCCCCCAACGAAGATATCACCTCTCTAGCAGACTGACGACAAGGTTTATTTCCCCAACAACACCAGGATTCCCCAGCTTGAGTTTACCTCACCGACTACTACAAATTAAAGGACCACAACTCCTCTTCCCCAGTAGACTATGGAAGCTTGTCCCCTGCGAAGCACAAATAAGTCTCCTCAGCCAAATTCAGAGGTTATCCTCACAAGAGTCTAACTGGGTTATCCTCAGCAAGTTGCAACTAAAAGATCATCCCCAGCGAAGTTCTTTCTATCCCCAGCGGAGTTTATTCCTTTCATAGACAGAAATTCAATCCCCAACAGGGTTCACTGTCACCAGCAACAGTAATTCATCCCCAGCTGAGTTTTATTTCTCCAAATCAGCAGATCTTCTAGCAGAGTATATACTCCCCACAGAGTCATTTCCTCGTCAGTCCATTCCCCAGCAGAGTTATTCTCTCCTGCAGGATTATTCTCCCAATCATCTTCGGTCGTTATCTCCAGCGAGTGAAACTCTTTATTCTCCAACAACAGTCAGGGATTTATTTTCCCAAACTCGGACGTACCACAATAGCATTTCATGTTCATACATCATGACATGCGCATACATATTGCATACAACATAATCTCATTTATTTTGAGAACATCATCATACAATGCATGTCATGCATCATATACGATTAATCATGTACCTTTTCAGGAAAGATGGTTATCATCAACAACTTCCAGCAAGTTCAAGATTAACTCCGGAAACTAAACAAACTTCACACGGGTTTATCCAGAAAAATCCTACACGGGTCCTTTCTCATATATTTCTGAATGAAGTTTTACACGAACTCATCCCAAAGTAACCTTACCCAGGTTCCTCCTGAAGTTTTACACGAACTTATCCCGAAGTAACCTTACCCAGGTTCCTCCAGAAGTTTCACACGAACTTATCCCAAAGTAACCTTACCCAAGTTCCTCTAGTAGTTTTACACGAACTTATTGCGAAGTAACCTTACCCAGGTTCCTCCAGAAGTTTCACACGAACTTAGCCCAAAGTAACCTTACCCAGATTCCTCCAGAAGTTTCACACGAACTTAGCCCGAAGTAACCTTACCCAGGTTCCTCCAGAAGTTTTACACAAACTTATCACCAAGTAACCTTACCCAGGTGTAGCGGTGAAAATCGGAGATCAAGCTATTAATTAACTTGACTCACAAAAAGCAAGAGTCGCCACCGCGCTTTATTATTTCCAAGGGAAAAGGGAAAAGAGCGAAATAAAACCCTAAAATATGCAATGTAAAATAAGACTTAAAAGTAATAAAAATACAATGCGTTTTTGAAAGAGATCGAGAGTTCGGGGGTTGGTTATACAATGGGAAGGTATTAGCACCCACTGCATCTGCGGTACTCCGCAGGAACCTTTTGAAATATCTGTTTTTGGTTAAAATTGTTTGTCTGATTAAAATGGTTCGTTTGGCTAAAAATAGGTGTTGGCGAGATTTTGAAGATACGACGACCTAGTGTCGAAGTTTTGACTTAAAAGGTGTGAGTTTGAAAATGGAGTCTTTTGGGAAAATTATCTTGAGTTTAGAAAAATAGTAAACAAACAAAAAATGAAAAAGGGTATTCGCACGATCGAATGAGATGTATTTGATGACGTGAAGTCAACTGAGTTGAAACATTTCCCTTGGAATTAATCATAAGCGGGTAGATCTAATATTCGAGTAAGAAATCATAAATAGTTAAAATCCACGAGAAATGAACAAGGTAGATAACAAGATAAATTGTAAGAAACTAAATGAATGGACAAAGAAGAATCATGAATAAAAGAAAAGTATAATTAAAAAATTATCTAGACTAATTTGAAATTCTAAGGTTACTAAGTAAACTAAACTTAAATTCTAAAGTGTCTAACTAAATTAAATAAAATTTTAAAGTTATTAACTAAAACTAAATTAAAATTCTAAAGTTACTAACTAAAATTCGAAAGTTATTAAATTAAATCTAAAATAAATTAACACTCTAATATTACTGAATTAGGTCTAAACTAAATTAATTCTAAAGTTGCTAAATTACATCTAAACTAGTTTAAGTATAAACTAAATTTATTATAAAATTACTAATTTAATCTAACCTATATTAATAATAAAATTACTAACTTAAATCAAAACTAAATTAATTCTAAATTAAAGATTAAAATTCTAAGATTAAATTAAAATTCTAAAGTTATCAAAATATATCTAAGCTAATTGGAAGCTCTAACATTACTAATTTATATCTAATTAAATTAAAATTCTAAAGTTATTAAATTAAGTCTAAAATTAATCTAAATAATTAAGATTATCTAGTTAACTAAAACATAGTTGTTTAATTAAATCTACAAATAACTAGATTAACTAAACTAATTATTATTTAAAATAAACAAATTGAGAGGGTATAACTAATAATTATTGGAGGGGGAGTAGTAAAAGCGGTTGGGCCTAAAAAAAATGAAACAACAAGCCTAAATTAAATTCTAAAGTCCTAATCAACTATTAATAAAAAAACTAAATAAAAACCTAATAATTCAATAATTTATAAAATATGTATATAACAAAATTAAAGTTGGAATCCCCTGTATATGTGCAGCATTAGAGTTGGTATTCATGTTTTCCTCTTCGGCAGTGTTGGCGGCAGCAACCGAGCTTTGTCCTTGATCTCTTGTTTTTACGACATTGTTGTTTGATGAAGACGAGGTGCCCTCATTGTCACCATCTGCCGACTTAAAAACCCCTTTACAAAAACACCATGATTCTCTAATACTACCACCACCCATGACCCTTTTTCAGGCTAAAAACAGTAATGGGTTGGGTAAAAAGCTTGGATCTAATCAATGTAGCATCTAAGTTTCAATGGTGTTTGAAGATGAGAAGAGAGAGATAATGTGGAAGTGTAAAATACAAAGATAGAGAAGAAGAAAAAGTGTAAGAATGTGAAGCTTAAGGTTAAAAAGTGAAAGAAGTTCAAGAGTTTTTGTTTTTTCATGTTTACAAAGAAAGTAAGCCACTTAAATAGAAAAAGGAAGAGGAAGAATAAATGATATCAAACTTAATCCAATCCGTTCAATAATTATTCAGTACGTATCGATCCTTAAATTAAGCTATCAACCAATAGAAATAGAGCAAGGTGTATTTAATATTTTTTTATGACAAAAACGCCCTTAAATGATAAAAATGAAATAAAAACTGAAAGTATTAAAATTAACTCAATTTAAAATAATTTTTTTGAATTTTTTTGAATAAAAAATAAAGACCCAAAATGACCGAAAATGATAAAAAACGGACGAAAATTTATCCGAAAAAATAAAATGAACATATTAAAATAATCTACATGTCACAAAGATTAAAGAAAAAATATTCAAGAAGTCAAAAATCAAAAATAAAATAATAATAAAAATATCAGACTAAACAGACGTTTAAGGTTAAAAACGAGACTTCGAACTGTACCAAAAAAATAAAGCGAGCATACCGTCATAATCTACGCGAAGCGCAGATTCATAAAATGATCGGTAAAAGGTGAAAACTTGAAATATTTTTCTTGCTATTTTTTCGCACAATATCGAATCGCTTTTAACAGTCTGTCTATAAAACCAAAATATTTTTATTATCGACATATAAACAACTTGGAGCGATGTAAGAAAATAGTAAACAGATAAAAATGCATGAAGTGAAATGTCGGGCATTTTACAACTGAAAGACGATGCAAACTTTGATTTAAACTGACTTTTTCTGGTCAACTTAAATACGACTAATGATGCAAGATGTGATGAATGAAGATATTTACTAATGATTGTGACCAAATAACAAAATATGATATGAAAGTGCGACTAAAACATATTAGGGGCGAAATTTAGGGTGCAACAGTTGTGCCTTGATGAATCAGTCTTCGAGAATCCACAATCAACCGTACTTCGGGCTTGGGAGACTCAAAACTTTAATTAAGGCGCGACACCTGATGCTCTTGATTCAGACCTGTCTCTGCACATGAAGCAAAAGAAAACATGAACATACACCTTTGTATGCGATTAGAAATTAGTGATACATAGGCTAAAAATGTTCAAAACACTTGACAATCTTCACATAGTCAAAGCTCGAAGGTGAGAGGTTAAAACCGACCGTATTTAGTGACCTTGACTTTTGTATAAAAAATGCAAAATGCAAGTGGGATCTTAGGTCAAAAATTGGGGTATGACAGCTGCCCCTATTTAAGTTTCTTCTATCTGACGAGATTGAAGGGACTTAAATATAGAATACACAATTTTTGGCCTTAAGATACCACAATTATGTTTATGATATGATATGAATGTGATGTTTTGAATTTTATGGGGAATGACGCCATATGAGACAAACTATGCTGGAGAAACCAAGCATATTATAGTAATCCTACAGGGGAACAGATTATAACACCACTGGGGAAACAAAGTCATAGACTTCAAATGAGAGACTCTTGAATGATTTACATCAGTATTGAGACTGGAAAAGGTAATGATTTACATCAATACTGTGACTGAAAATGGTTGACATCAGCACTGTGGCTGGAAAACAAAATGATTGACATCAGCACTGTGACTGGAAAACAAAATGATTGACATCAGCACTGTGGCTGGAGATAAACATCTCTGATTTCTGAATTTTACCAAGAACGGTAACACATTTCTTCTTTAACCAAGATATCGCTTGAAAAGGATAAAATAACAAACTTCCCCACGGGACTTTTCCGAAGGGATGCCATTTGCTGAGTAAACATTATTGTTGGGGATACACAAGCTGCTTAAATAAAGAGGCCGCCATTTGCTTCCTTTCAAAGGTGTCAATAACATACAAGCTGCTCATGAAGAGACCGCCACTTGCTGTCTTCAAAGAATATTAAAATACACAAGCTGCTCATGAAGAACTGCCACTTGTTGCTAATAAACCACAAGCTGCTCATGAAGAGCTGCCACTTGTTGCCAATAAACCACAAGCTGCTCATGAAGAGCTGCCACTTGCCATCTTCAAAGAATATTAAAGCACACAAGCTACTCGTGAAGAGTCTGCCACTTGTTGCTTATAACCCACAAGCTGCTCATGAAGAGCTGCCACTTGCCATCTTCAAAGAAAGTTAAAACGCACAAGCTACTCATGAAGAGTCCGCCACTTGTTTCTAATAAACCATAAGCTGCTCATGAAGAGCTGCCACTTGCCAACTTCAAAGAATATTAAAGCACACAAGCTACTCGTGAAGAGTCTGCCACTTGTTGCTTATTACAAGTGTTGATAACATACAAGTTATCCATGAAAAGACTGCCGCTTGCTGTTTCTTTTCAAAATTACCAATAACACACAAGTTGCTCATGAAGAGACCGCCGCTTGTTGTTTTCTTTTCAAAATTACCAATAACACACAAGTTGCTCATGAAGAGACCGCCGCTTGTTGTTTTCAAAGGTGACAATAACAAACAAGTTGCTCATGAAGAGACTGTCGCTTGCTGTTTCTTTCAAGGTATCAATAACATACAAGTTGCTCATGAAGAGACTGTCGCTTGCTGTTTTTCAAGAGAAAAATAACACACAAGTTGCTCATGAAGAGACCGCCGCTTGCTGTTTTTCAAGAGAAAAATAACACACAAGTTGCTCATGAAGAGACCGCCGCTTGCTGTTTGTCGAGAGTATCCATAACACACAAGTTGCTCATGAAGAGACCGCCACTTGCTGTTTGTCAAGAGTATCCATAACACACAAGTTGCTCATGAAGAGACTGCCGCTTGCTGTTTTCTCAAAGATACCCATAAAATATCATGAAGATATTGCTGGAGGTGAGAATCAATAATTTCATCGAGGATGGACAAACTGCTCATGAAGAGACCGCCATTTGTTGTAGAGAAATCAGAAATAATCAAACTGCTCAAATAAAGAGTCAGTCGCTTGTTGTCATGTCGATATTCCAGAAGAAGGTTGTGATAACACTGCTGAGGAATAAAGTTCATCTTCAATGGGGAACCATGAATAAATCCTTCTTGAGGAGACCAAGTATTTACGTTGCAAAATAAATGCACTCTCCATCTAGGTTTCACGGCCTAGAGAGATCCACAGGGTATCGTTCACAAGAGACACAGCTCAATCCAGGAATAAACTGGAGAGAAAACAGTCAAACAAGACTCCACCCAATGAGGAAATAACTCAAATGGGGATTTATCCTATCCAGAGATGGAAAAGGAAAGCTAAAGCAAGATTCTTCCACGAGAGTTAACTCAGTGGGGAATTAGAAAGAAGGCACACTTTATGCTTAAGTTGACACTCTATTTGGAAAGATCAAATACGCTATTTGAATAGACATAACCAAGGTATACGTACTCAAAGACATCAACAAATACAACTGTGCATGCATGATGCAAGTGTGAATTAATAAATGAATGCCATGTATGTGATGACAAAATAAATAGACAAGATAAACTGGAGATGATAAGACATCATAGCACAACCCAACACTCGGCTAATCTCAACAGGATGGGAACATTACTGGAGATAAAACACAGGCCATCGTTGGAGCAAGGTCCTTTTACAAGGCTTAAATATCTATGAAGAGGAAGATACTTTTTTGGTAGAAAACCCAAAGTCCAGTCTTCTATCGTCAACAATCCATTGAAAGGATAACAACACAAACAATGTTTCAACTGGAAAAAATCATGCTTAGCTGGAGATACTGGAAACACCACCCTCTGATAATGTGTGCAAAACATATCACATATCTTGACAAATCTGGATTGCCCCTGGGACTAATTTTGGATGCCCCAAGTTTACTGCTGATAAGCTGCATGTTGCACGACAATTTTTGCGAATAACTTCACTTATAAAATGCCCCGAGCTATATGGTTGATGAGGAGAAATCGTCTCAAGAGGATTTTAAAAAAGACCTGGCATTCACCATGCTCTGGTGTCTTCAAACTCTTAGAGATTCATCCAATCTCTACGTGATTGCCCCGGATTGACTGTAGTCGGCACAACAAAGTCTTCGAATTTTTGCCCCAAACGAGCAAACAAGTTGGGAAAAGCATTAACTGGGAGAAGCAACATGTTCGTGCTTACGGTCTTCAGGTGACATGCTCATGGATATGATTTTTTTCTTGACGTGATCCGTCAATTATTCAACATAGTTTCAAGTCTTAAAAGAATAAACTCGTCACTGGTGCTTATGTGAGCTTCCTTGATATCAAACAAATGTTTTGCAGTTAGAAAAAGTTTACAATGAGAATGAAAATTCTAATGCAACAGTTATGTAAGTCTTGAAGATTTTGAAAGATATCGCACAAATTTTGCGAGTTAAAGCACCATTTATTTTTGTATAGGAAAAACATATGATACCAACATAACTATTTAGAACATTCATGGGAGTCAGGAACACTATCTCATTGAAGCATGCTTTCAAAATAACCTTGCTTCAATTAGGACTTTTGAAGGTTGTAACGTGGTCTGGTTCATGGTTTTTAGAAAAAGATTTTAAGGCTCAAAATATTTGGTGCCCACCCATTCTTCATGATGTTCTCCAACCCTATGTTCAGTTAATTCAACATGAGTGTTCATCTCTCAAAAGGATTTTGTGACGGTCAAGGAAACGACGAGGCTTTCGGAGTAGAAACCACCCTCATGTCTTCGTGTTTGTAGTCACCAATTTGTTCTTTGCTGAGGACTTTTCTTTGCAGTCCTTTTCTTTGCGATTTTATTTTCCCTAACTTTTTCATGAACTAATTCTTTTGAATTGATAGTCCAGCGGGATGCCTTAATTTTGCCTAAGTCACACGTTTTCATGTTTTTTGACTTAGCAGGCTTTTTCTTTTTTCTCGATTTTTGACTTTTCGAACAAAATGTGTGACATTAGCTTGTCTTTGCTTGTTGAGAGGATCGTGATTGCCTCGTTTCTTGATGAATGAGGGATAACATTATGGTTCCACATCCTTTATATTCATTATACATGAAGGATAGCCCTCGTAGTTTCTCTTCAAAAAACATCTTCCTTATGGATTTTGAACACTCAGTCAGATTAACTAAAAACTACCCTGCCCCAGGTTAAAATTCAAGGTTTTTTCGTATAGGAAAGAAACTTCTGCTTCAAAGGCTCAAAAGGGGTTAGCAAGGGATTATCTTCCTTATATCTCCAGTGTTTAGGGATTTGAAACAATGCCTGTACATCATCAGCAAGATTTTATCCAAAAGCATGCAACCAGAGATTTTGTGTTCTTTAGATCATCATCCTCCCTTCAATCTCTGACTAGGCAAGAGAATGAGCAACAATTTGGTATCATAGTGCAAAAGCAATTTAAAATTTGAAAACAAATATGAGTGAAACGAATGAATTTCTTCAAGACAAACATACTCATTGTATTAAGATAATCATTCAGATGCAAACAAGTTCTTACATGCAAACAGTGTTTTGATAAACAAGAAAAATTACAAAAAGCATAAATAAGTTAATAATCTGGGAAGGCTTTCCATCTGGACTTGAATTACCGAAAACATCCTTCAAAAATCAAAATCACCATCAATCGTGTTTACTCTTCGGCGCATGCTTGATGTGAACTTCAAAACCAACGTCCTTGAATGACAAGATACCACTTCTGACCAACTTCTGAACTTCAATCTTCAAAGCAAAGCAACCCTCCAAGTCATGCCCAGGAGCACCTTGATGAAAGGTACAAGCCAAATCAGCTTTGTAGTACCAATGTATCTTCTCAGGAACCTTCGGTGGAGGTCGGGTCTGAACCAAATTCCTCTGCATCAGGATAGGGAACAACTCTGTATAGGTAATTGGAATTGGATCAAACTGGGTTTTCCTCTGATTAGGAACTTGCTAATTTTGTTGATGAATAGGAGGAACATGATGATTTTGACGATGAATATTTCTTCCTATGGTTCTCTTCTTGGAAAAGTTATTATCAAACTTCTTCACACCATTAGCTGAGCTACCATCTTCATATGAACATCCCTTCCCAACATCTTCTTCTAGACGCACTCCCATATTCACCTTGTCAGGAAAGTCATTAGGTGCATTAACCAACACCTTCTCATGAGAGAATGATTTTAGAGTTCCAGTGAATACTTTTATCATCACTTCCTCCCTCCTAGAAGGATTGACTTGGGCGGCAACCCGAATTTCAACCAAGCCAGTTAAGCGCTCCACACTAGCTTTCAAATTAGTCATCTCTCTACAGAGTTCAAAAACCTCTTGCTTGATATTCTCCATTGTTCTCTTAGCGCGAGTGTTGTACTGGTGAGACCAAAGGAAAAATAAGACTCGGAAAAAGACCTTTGAAAGTGAAACAAAAAATGTAGAATGATGTATGATATGCAAAAGAGAGTTTTTATTTGATTTTCAAGGAACTCAAGATATTAAGTTGTAAACATCAAAGTATGAAGATAGAAGATGAATTTTAAATTGGCTCCAAACATCGATCAAGTTATCATCAAGATCAATCATCCATTTTGGTGGATTAGGGTTTTTGCCCTATCAACACCCAAGATCCATTGAGCTTGACGAAACTTGTGATGTTTATAAAGAAAGACCTCCAAATTCCTTCAAAGTCAAGTGAAAAGGGTTTTATGGATGCATGAATGCATGGTTATGCAACAATCACAAGCAAGGTCACAAATAAAGTCGAAAGGTTCAACGTCACGAGCATGGAGTCAAGGTAAGGAACACCCCCAAGGTATGTACTAACGGTTTAATCACACCTGTAGAACAAGGTTCTAAGAGTTCCCGGATTCTACATTCCTCCTTCGGATATTACCAACGTCTTGATTACTCAATAATCAACAATATTCTCAAGAGAAACTCATCCGAGCGTAGCATCGCGTAACAATTACTTCCGGATTACTCTGTTATAATCTCCGCGCTACACCTAAAAGGCCAAGATGGGTTAGGTTTCTACGGTTCCCAGCTTCTCTGGCTCCCAGGTCGAAAATAATAATGTCTTCCCGATTACTCGGTAAACAAATATTACGTTCAAAAGGGCCTTCCACTGAGTGGGGGATCTCATGCCTCCTTCTTCGGGATTACTCCCTCAAAGTTAACATGACTATATCGCCCGTCCTATTCCTAAGTGTAATTTAGTCCGGGTATAGGACTTGTCCTTTGTAAATATTATTAACACCCAAATAATCATAATATATACATATAATCAAACAATCAAATAATGATAAAACAGATAAAACAAATTAGGCTTAACCCACTTAGGGATGGACCAGCAAAAGGTCAATTATTCCCCAGCAGAGTCGCCAATTCTGTAGCGGTGAAAATCAGAGATCAAGCTATTAATTAACTTGACTCACAAAAAGCAAGAGTCGCCACCGTGCTTTATTATTTCCAAGGGAAAAGGGAAAAGAGCGAAATAAAACCCTAAAATATGCAATGTAAAATAAGACTTAAAAGTAATAAAAATACAATGCGTTTTTGAAAGAGATCGAGAGTTCGGGGGTTGGTTATACAATGGGAAGGTATTAGCACCCACTGCATCTGCGGTACTCCGCAGGAACCTTTTGAAATATCTGTTTTTGGTTAAAATTGTTTGTCTGATTAAAATGGTTCGTTTGGCTAAAAATAGGTGTTGGCGAGATTTTGAAGATACGACGACCTAGTGTCGAAGTTTTGACTTAAAAGGTGTGAGTTTGAAAATGGAGTCTTTTGGGAAAATTATCTTGAGTTTAGCAAAATAGTAAACAAACAAAAAATGAAAAAGGGTATTCGCACGATCGGATGAGATGTATTTGATGACGTGAAGTCAACTGAGTTGAAACATTTCCCTTGGAATTAATCATAAGCGGGTAGATCTAATATTCGAGTAAGAAATTATAAATAGTTAAAATCCACGAGAAACGAACAAGGTAGATAACAAGATAAATTGTAAGAAACTAAATGAATGGACAAAGAAGAATCATGAATAAAAGAAAAGTGTAATTAAAAAATTATCTAGACTAATTTGAAATTCTAAGGTTACTAAGTAAACTAAACTTAAATTCTAAAGTATCTAACTAAATTAAATAAAATTTTGAAGTTATTAACTAAAACTAAATTAAAATTCTAAAGTTACTAACTAAAATTCGAAAGTTATTAAATTAAATCTAAAATAAATTAACACTCTAATATTACTGAATTAGGTCTAAACTAAATTAATTCTAAAGTTGCTAAATTACATCTAAACTAGTTTAAGTATACACTAAATTTATTATAAAATTACTAATTTAATCTAACCTATATTAATAATAAAATTACTAACTTAAATCAAAACTAAATTAATTCTAAATTAAAGATTAAAATTCTAAGATTAAATTAAAATTCTAAAGTTATCAAAATATATCTAAACTAATTGGAAGCTCTAACATTACTAATTTATATCTAATTAAATTAAAATTCTAAAGTTATTAAATTAAGTCTAAAATTAATCTAAATAATTAAGATTATCTAGTTAACTAAAACATAGTTGTTTAATTAAATCTACAAATAATTAGATTAACTAAACTAATTATTATTTAAAATAAACAAATTGAGAGGGTATAACTAATAATTATTGGAGGGGGAGTAGTAAAAGCGGTTGGGCCTAAAAAAAATGAAACAACAAGTCTAAATTAAATTCTAAAGTCCTAATCAACTATTAATAAAAAAACTAAATAAAAACCTAATAATTCAATAATTTATAAAATATGTATATAACAAAATTAAAGTTGGAATCCCCTGTATATGTGCAACATTAGAGTTGGTATTCATGTTTTCCTCTTCGGCAGTGTTGGCGGCAGCAACCGAGCTTTGTCCTTGATCTCTTGTTTTTACGACATTGTTGTTTGATGAAGACGAGGTGCCCTGATTGTCACCATCTGCCGACTTGAAAACCCCTTTACAAAAACACCATGATTCTCTAATACTACCACCACCCATGACCCTTTTTCAGGCTAAAAACAGTAATGGGTTGGGTAAAAAGCTTGGATCTAATCAATGTAGCATCTAAGTTTCAATGGAGTTTGAAGATGAGAAGAGAGAGATAATGTGGAAGTGTAAAATACAAAGATAGAGAAGAAGAAAAAGTGTAAGAATGTGAAGCTTAAGGTTAAAAAGTGAAAGAAGTTCAAGAGTTTTTGTTTTTTCATGTTTACAAAGAAAGTAAGCCACTTAAATAGAAAAAGGAAGAGGAAGAATAAATGATATCAAACTTAATCCAATCCGTTCAATAATTATTCAGTACGTATCGATCCTTAAATTAAGCTATCAACCAATAGAAATAGAGCAAGGTGTATTTAATATTTTTTTATGACAAAAACGCCCTTAAATGATAAAAATGAAATAAAAACTGAAAGTATTAAAATTAACTCAATTTAAAATAATTTTTTTGAATTTTTTTGAATAAAAAATAAAGACCCAAAATGACCGAAAATGATAAAAAACGGACGAAAATTTATCCGAAAAAATAAAATGAACACATTAAAATAATCTACATGTCACAAAGATTAAAGAAAAAATATTCAAGAAGCCAAAAATCAAAAATAAAATAATAATAAAAATATCAGACTAAACAGACGTTTAAGGTTAAAAACGAGACTTCGAACTGTACCAAAAAAATAAAGCGAGCATACCGTCATAATCTACGCGAAGCGCAGATTCATAAAATGATCGGTAAAAGGTGAAAACTTGAAATATTTTTCTCGCTATTTTTTCGCACAATATCGAATCGCTTTTAACAGTCTGTCTATAAAACCAAAATATTTTTATTATCGACATATAAACAACTTGGAGCGATGTAAGAAAATAGTAAACAGATAAAAATGCATGAAGTGAAATGTCGGGTATTTTACAACTGAAAGACGATGCAAACTTTGATTTAAACTGACTTTTTCTGGTCAACTTAAATACGACTAATGATGCAAGATGTGATGAATGAAGATATTTACTAATGATTGTGACCAAATAACAAAATATGATATGAAAGTGCGACTAAAACATATTAGGGGCGAAATTTAGGGTGCAACAGTTGTGCCTTGATGAATCAGTCTTCGAGAATCCACAATCAACCGTACTTCGGGCTTGGGAGACTCAAAACTTTAATTAAGGCGCGACACCTGATGCTCTTGATTCAGACCTGTCTCTGCACATGAAGCAAAAGAAAACATGAACATACACCTTTGTATGCGATTAGAAATTAGTGATACATAGGCTAAAAATGTTCAAAACACTTGACAATCTTCACATAGTCAAAGCTCGAAGGTGAGAGGTTAAAACCGACCGTATTTAGTGACCTTGACTTTTGTATAAAAAATGCAAAATGCAAGTGGGATCTTAGGTCAAAAATTTGGGTATGACACCAGGTTCCTCCTGAAGTTTTACACAAACCTATCTCACGGTAACCTTACCCCGGTTCATTCTGAAGTTTTACACGAACTTATCACAGAGCGACCTTACCCAGGTTCCTCTTGAAGTTTTACACAAACTTATCCCGAAGCAACCTTACCTAGGTTCCTCCTTACAATTTCCTCTTGAAGTTTTACACAAACTTATCCCGAAGCAACCTTACCCAGGTTCCTCCTTACAATTTCCCGATGTAGTTTCACCCAGACTCATCCTGAAGCAACCTTACCCAGGTTCCTCCTTACAATTTCCCGATGTAGTTTTACCCAGACTCATCCTGAAGCAACCTTACCCAGGTTCCTCCTTACAATTTTCCGACGTAGTTTTACCTAAACTCCTCATGAAGCAACCTTACCTAGGTTTCTTCCCGGTTCAGATGCAGTTTTACCTAAACTCCTCATGATGTAGCCTCACCTAGGTTCCTTCTCGGTTCAGGTGCGACCCAGATATGGCTGACATTCTGATACTTATTCCAGACTCCTTCACGAGACAGTTCCTAGATCTTGATGAAGATGTTTCCCCCCAATTGAATTATGAACAGGTTCTTAAAACTCAGCTGAAGCATTCTCTCAGTTGAAGTACATGCAGGTTCCTAAATGTCAACAAAGTTAGACTTCCCCGGCGGAATCTTCTACAACAACAGGTATGCAAGTTCTCGCTAAGGAATCTCTTATGCGATCGACACTCCTGCAGATGGCATCTATAAGCCCATCCTCATACCAACAATCTCCAAATGGCATCTGTAAGCCCATTCCCGACGTCACAATGCTGATACTACACCATGCGAGTGCAAATTTCTGGGCACTCTAGTGTTCAATTATCTTCCACCTTCGGATCACGAAAGGCTCGAAAGCCAATCTATATCCTCAGGCTTAAGAAAATTGAACAGGGGCAACTGTTGCACCCCAAAATTTGCCCTCTCATGTTTTCCAAAGTCTTCCCCCTACATGGTTGACCAAAAACCCTTGCCTAAGGAAAACGAAATTTTTTGAGTGGTGCTTTAAGTACCTTTCGATTGGCATTCTGAAAGACCCTTCGATTGGTATTATGAAGGAGCCTTTCGATTGGCATGGATAATTCCCTTCGATTGGCATTATGGACAAACACTTCGATTGGCATTGTGTCAAGGCCTTCGATTGGAATTCTGAAAGACCTTTTCGTTTGGCACCCTGGGCCAAGCCTTTCAATTGGCATGCCAAGGGATCCTTCGATTTAGCATTGTGTCAAGGCAGCTTCGACAGGCATGTTAACCATGTCCTTCGATTATCATGAACATCACCTTTCGATTGGCCTGTTAACAAAGCCTTTCGATTGGAATTTTAACAAGTACCCTTTGATTGGTATATGGACAAATACCCTTCAATTGGCATTTCAAAAGGTCCTTGGACTGAAACTTCAGAGTGTCCTTCGATTGGAACTTCAGAGTTTCCCTTAATAAGAACATCAGAATGAAATGACCTTCGAATGGCATTTCAGTGCAGAGTTTCTCTTAATCTAAGATGCTCTGATGAAGAAAGCTCTGAACAGTTCGAATCATAACTTAGACTCATCACAAGGCCAAGGACTGGTCGAAGTTGTCTAAAAGGTAATGTTCTAAATAGATTCGAATTGGACTTTGAAGCTGGCAAAGAAGGCAGATTTGAAGGAATGAAGTAGGCTGGCATGACTAAGCAAAAACACATATCCTAACCTGTCCAGGTTCACCCAAAGTTCACAATGGCATGTGTCCCTTGCAAATATAGAAATAATTAAATGTTGATTGTGGATTCAATTCCTGAGTTAAAGGCCAGATTCTTGCCTTTTCTGTTCCTAACTCCACAAGAGCTGATTCGACCAGAGTGATTCTTTTCAAATCAAGCAGTCGAAGCATTCAGAAGGCCCATTCGAAGGGCACATAAGAAGTCCATTCGAAGGAGGCAACTCAAGACCAATCGAAGAGCATGGCCTGAAGGCATTCGAAGATCAAAGGTGTCCAGACCATCATACTCCTATAAATACAAGGGCCAGCATACAGTGCCAAGGGGACGGAAAAACAACAAAAAAGGAGAAAAATGGAGGATTTGGAGATACGCTGCCCACCAAAGGTTGTCAACATTTTCAGAAGTGATCCAAGCCAAAGCAGCCATTCAGCAAACATCTCCACACCCAAAGCCACAGATCATACATCTTTGATTGGTAAGGGTTTGCAAAACCAAAATTGCACCTTCATGACATTTAAATACACATTGCATATGTATTCTTGTTATTACTGATTATATTACATGTAAACTACAGCACAAAGATGAGATCGTGCCATTGCTTGGGCACGATCTAAGTTTCTCCTTCGAATCTCAGGATAAAATAAACCCAGGCCCAGATTCAGCAGATTCAAATTGAGGAAGGATCCGAATTGGGAGGAGATTCGAATCAGGGGGGTAAAGTCCCCCCTGGATCTTTAACATTTGTCTCGTTTTGCAGGAAATATTTTCTCAGAATTTTGTTCAGAGCTTCGAAGCTTAGGAGCCTAGCTTCGAACTGGATCCAGGGTTCCCAGATCGAAGGATGACATATCCAGATCGAACACCCCCAACGTGCAGCCTCTCATGCACCTTCGATCAAGCGTCTTCACTGGATCGAAAGACAGCCCACACCTCTTTCGATCCAGGCCTCCAGAATTATACCTTTTTTGATTTACTGCCTGTTCCTTCGATTTCATCTTTATTTTGACTATTTTATTCCTTTTTTTAATCAACATAAAATCAATTAAAAAAAAACCACAAAAACATTAGGCTAGTTTTTTCTATTAAATTAACTTTGTCAATTAATCATTTAATTATCTTAACATTTTCTCAAAACTAAAATTAAGAAGATTTAGATCATTTTTTCCAAAATAAAATAAAACACAAAAAGATTTTATTCTTAGGATTTTTAGAGGTTATTTTCAGATTCGCGCGGGTTTATTTTATTTTAACTGCCTACTGGTTTGTAATAGCTTAACTAAGACTTTTACACTTTACTGCTTTATTCCCCCAATTTTGGACATGTAAATAATCCCCCTCCCCGAAGCCTTGTAATAGCGTAGGATTTACAATTCCCGCACTTTAAATTCCTGTACATATATTAACTGTTTAGATGTATGCTAACTAGGATTGCATGACAATATCTATCTTGACTTAAAATCAACAGTAGCTCACCATGACATGTAAAGATAATATAAACTGAAAATTAACACACTCGCACATGCCACTCTTAGGGCACACCTCACTTGGTTGCCTCGAACGTGGTCATTGAGTATAGGATGTTTTAGAGGTCGCCCTCTTGTCCAAAGATCATAAGTTGCCTCGGAAAAATGATCTAAGACATTAGGGTTACTGCTAAGGCGTCGTAACATTGCTTTAGTGACCACACGTCCCTTAATCGAATTGACCCGAAAACTCCAACGACGATGCTACCTACTCCTCAATAGTGGGATAGCATTGTCTAAGGGACATTTGCACAGTTTAGTTCCTTTTTGAGTAGGTAGATGTTCTTAAGTACTTGCTCCTTTTAAAACAAAACAAAACTTTTCTCACTTACACTCTCTTCAAAAACAAAACTCTTTTCAAAACCCACAAACACAAAGAAAAGCAAACTTTTGAAAACATAGTGAGCAAGTACCTAAGAGCCCATGGATAACCACGGATAGAAAGGGTGCTAGCACATTCCCTTTCTATAATCTACCTCCCGAACCCGAGAAACATCTCGAAAAGGAATTTTTCTGTGCTTTTGTCCTTTCCTTGTTGGATAAAATAAAAGACGGTGGCGACTCTTGCTTACCGCGACATTTTGAAAAAACAAACGCAAATGCGAACCAACATTCCAAAACAGTCAGTTCTCATTCCCACCGATCACAGTATGCCCATTGGAATGGGTACCAAAAGTGCCTTCGTGTAATTCAACCATGATCTTTTCAGATTCAACCTTGTCTACGCACCGAAGTAAAACAGAGTCATGACTGCATTTGTACAAAATTTCGTTACTAAGGAAGAACTTAGCTGAGAATCTTCTTAGGAACTTCTTGTCATTCACCAAAGCTCCTTCTGGATATTCCTGAGACTCGAGATACCTTTTAACTTCATGGAACCAAGGTCGATCCACTACTTTTTCCATACTGATCTCGTGACCGTAGGCTGGTTCGTCCATCCGCTCAATAGTGATTTGAGGAGCCTCGTTATCCCAATTAAGTTTAAACATAGATGACATTGTAGCTAGTGCGTCTGCTAGCTGATTTTCTTCTTGCGGGAAATGCTCGAAGGTAATCTTCTCAAAATGCGGCAACAAAGTCAACACATGTTCTTTGTAAGGGATAAGGTTAGGGTGTTTGGTGTCCCATTCCCCTTTGACCTGACTGATGACCAAAGTTGAATCTCCAAATACATCCAAGTATTTGATCCCCAAGTCTATAGCAGCTCTGAGACCGAAGATGCATACTTCGTATTCTGCCATGTTGTTTGTACAGTTGAAGCAGAGTCTGGAAGTGAAGGGAGTATGACATCCTTCTGGAGATATGAGTACGGCACCGATACCATTGCCAACTGCATTGGATGCCCCATCAAACAACAGGGTCCATCGGGATCCTTGTTCAGGTCCGTCATATGGGCTGATTTCTTCACAATTATCTAATGTCATGATGTCTTCATCTGGGAACTCAAACTTCATGGACGGATAGTCTTCCACAGCTTGGTGAGCGAGGTGATCAGCCAATACACTACCCTTTATAGCTTTCTGGGTAGTATACTGTATGTCATATTCTGTCAGGATCATATGCCATCTCGCTATTCTCCCAGAAAGAGCGGGCTTCTCGAAGATGTACTTTATTGGATCCATTTTAGATATCAACACAGTAGTATGGGTCAGCATATACTGTCTCAGCCGACGAGCAGCCCATGCCAGAGCGCAACAAGTTTTCTCAAGCAGTGAATATCTTGTTTCACAGTCGGTAAACTTTTTGCTCAGGTAATAAATAGCATGCTCTTTTCGGCCAGACTCGTCATGCTGCCCCAGCACACACCCCATTGAGTTTTCTAAAATATTTAGATACAAGATCAATGGCCTTCCCTCGACAGGTGGCAACAACACAGGAGGCTCTTGCAGGTATTCTTTGATTTTGTCAAAAGCAACTTGGCATTCGTCATTCCATTTGACTACTTGATCTTTCTTCAAGAGCTTGAAGATTGGATCACAAGTAGCTGTCAGGTGAGAAATAAAACTGGCTATGTAATTCAGACGTCCCAAGAATCCTCTGACTTCTTTCTCAGTACGAGGAGAAGGCATCTCTTGTATTGCTTTAACCTTGGCAGGATCAACCTCGATACCCTTGTTGCTGACGACAAAGCCTAAGAGTTTACCAGACCGTACTCCGAACGTGCACTTGTTTAGATTCAATCTCAACTTGTACTTCTTCAGCCGCTCAAACAGCTTCTGTAAGTGATCAAGGGGCTTGTTGTACCCCAAAATTTGCCCTCCCATATCCTTCAAGATTTGCCAAGATCAAGGTTCAAAATCTCTCAAGGGTTGCACAGTCCAATTGCCTCCTAACACAGTCAAAATTAGGGTTTTGGTTCTGACAAAGAAATTGAAGTTTTCAAGGGTTCAAACAAGCCCCACATGCCTATATAAATTGTCAAGCATGCATATGCCAAGTTTCAAGACTCACAGCATCAAATTGCACAGTCAAAAACCCTAAATGCTTCACAGTCAACTGCAGGGGCAAAATGGTCATTTGACAGTCAAAAGTCAAAAATTTTGGTCAACATCTTATTTTGAAGCCACAAACATCATTTGATCAATTCTTGATCATGATTCTCAAAGTATGGCTCAAAAAGTCTCAAGATGCAAAAGTTTCTATTTTTGGACAGTTGAAAAAGTCAACTACAAATTGACCAAGGCATAACTTCTTCATGGTTTATCATAAAAATTCCATCCAAAGCTCATTTTGAAGAGAATGACATTTCCTACAACTCATCTTCACACTTTAAGTCTAAGAAATGCTCTCACAAAAAGTTATCAATTTCAACATTATAGGTCATTTTCAAAAGTCAACAAAAAGCCACTTTAAGTCAAAGACCATAACTTGAGATTGGTAAATCAAAATGACATGGGACCAAAGGCATTGGTTAGAGGACTTCAAGACCTTTCCAAAATGTCTAAGAACATGATCAAAGCTTAATAATTGAGAAAGATATGCCTTGTAGAAGTTGGGAAATTTTTGGGAATTTTGAAAAGTCAACTTTGCACAAAAGGCTTCAAAAATGCTAATGGGCCTCAATTTCTTCCATGAATCATTACCCAAAGGACATGCACGACCCATTGACCTCCAAGGGAGTTATTTTCTCATTTTTGATTAATTATTTGAATTTTTATTATTATTAATTCACTTAATTAAAATTAAATATGAAAAAATAGAAAATAATACCTTTCAAATCTTTTTGTGCAGAGAATTCACTCATTATGTGCTAAATATTTCGTGCACCATTCAAAAAGGAAAGATTCTACATGATTGGCAATGATTGGCATAGAAAAGATTGAAAAAAGATTGGATTTTATATGATTGGAAATCAAATATCAAAATTATAAATGGATGGACTTTGGGCTGGTTTCTTGACCTAATTCTATTCACTTACTTATTCACAATTGAAACCTATTCCATTGGACACAAAAAGCTGCGCAGAAAACCAAGAGCAAGATTGCAAAGTTTCATCAAAAAATTGGAAACTGAAATCCCAGCTACTGCACGTTTCAAAGCCTGAAATCGATTCCAACACATTGCTGGACCATCAAGGAAGCGTTTGCAATTGAGAACAAGCCAAAACGTGCAAGGAATTGAGAGATACAGATCATACAGTTTGCAATAATTTCTTGAATCCCACATCATAATTCATGCACTTTTAATCACTTTTCTTGGTTGATTTAGACTGATATTAACCTTCTGAAGCTAATGATATAATCCAATTGCATTGTAAGGCCCTGTATCGTGATTCACCATTGACGTATTTTAGGGTTTCAGAGTTCCAAAATTGGGGCTTTGCATAGGGCGTAAAATTAGACCTTCAAACCGGTGCAGGCAAAATCGTGACATGAAGACGAATCCATTGGTGACCTCGCGCTCAATTTATGTTAAGGCATGAGCTATTCGCTATTTTTGCAGGTGGTGTTTAGTGGGGGTTTAAAACCCCCGCTATCTGTGTATGTTACAGGTACAAGATGAAGAAGATGCTAGCGTGTCTGAACGTGGTTGGTTAATTTGAACATTGGCGCGTTTTTTTGTTTGCTTCAACATAACATTGTTTTTTATATATAATAATCATGTTCCACTATATGTACAAAGAAACGCGCTGGCTTGGTTGGTAGTTGAGTTGTCATGCAGGTACTGGGACCTGGGTTCGATTCCCAGGTCCCCCACATTCTCAATAATTTTTGTTATAACATGTTCATGTGCAGTTTCCTTCAAAACGTCCCACCATATGTCCCAACGCTCAGGCTTGCCAAGTGTCCCAGAGGATCCATCCAATGGCCATAACGTGGATTCCACCATGCACCTCAGTCAACCATTCCACATGCAATCTCTGAAAGTCAAAAAAGGCTTTGCATTATTAGGCCAAACTGCTTCCAGCAAACCTCCAAATTGGGTCAGACACCCCCACTGTTTGTATTTTTTTTCTTAATTCCCTTTTCTTTTCTTTTAATTATTTTTAATTGTTTTATTTAATTCACCAAATTAATTTTCATAATATAAAATACAGAAAAAAATAAAAAATGTTTATTGTTAATATTAATTTCACCATTATTTATTTTGTAAATAAATTTTAATAATTAACTAGTTAATTTAGGTTTTAAAATTTTAATGTTTTTTTCTTAAATAACTAAAATATGTAGAAATTAGGTTTTTAACTTTTTCATCCTTTTTTTTTATTAAATATTTTTCTCATCATTATTATTATTTATTATTAAATATTTTTGTAAATACCCATGTAATTAATTAATTAGTGTAAATTAGGTTAAACTTGAATATTTTTCATAAATAATTAAAAACAACTTAGAATTAGGGTTTCTCTTTTAATTTTAATTTCCTTATTTCATTAAATACAAAAAAAACCTAAAAAACATTTCTTTTCTTTTAATTAAATAATAATTAGTTTTTAATTTCAATTTAATTTCAAAGGGGTCCAACGCCCTCGAACATTCGATTCTAATTTCTTTTCGCGCATTTATTCTTATTTATTTTCTTTCAAATATTTTGTAATTGCTCAAGCCTTGTAATAGTAATTAGGAATTTATTTATTTTTTCGCATTTTTTACCAAACGGGTCTTTGTTAATTTGGCGATGTATAGACCTGCGCCTTGTAATAGCGTAGGACTTTTATTTTCCGTATTTAAATTTCCGCACTTTTAAATTATGATTGCATGAAAGAATGTATGGCCCAAATAAAATCAACCCGTAGCTCACCATAATGCATGATCAAAGATAATGGTTAAACTGAAAATAACACACAAATTCACACACCACTCTTAGGGTACGCCTCACTGTTGCCTTGCCTTCGAAACGTGATCGTCGAGTATAGGACGTTTTAGTAAGTCCTTATGTCCATGGTCAATGGCATAATGGTAGCTTCTAAGGTGTCCTACTGTTGCTCTGGTGACCACACTGTCCCTAAAAACGAATTGACCCGAACACCTCCAACGGTGGTGCTACCTACCTCTCAATGGTGGGATAGAACTATCTTAAGGACATTTACACAGCCTAATTCCTTAGGGTAGGTAGACAACTCCTGGGTACTTGCTCTCTTCAAAAAACAAACAAAACAAACTTTTCACACGGACACTTTCTAAAAGATTTCAAAACAAACGCTTCACAACACTCTTGAGGACTGATACAAGAGTCGAATTGAAGTTTTCAATGAAACTTTTTCAAACCCACTCACATTTTGAAAAGCAAACAAACATTTTGAAAACACAATGAGCAAGTACCTAAGAGCCCATGGATAACCATGGATAGAAAGGGTGCTAACACCTTCCCTTTCTATAAATTTACCTCCCGAACCGAGAAACTATCTCATAAGGAATTTTGCTGTGCTTTTGTCCTGTCCATGTTGGAGAAAATAAAAGACGGTGGCGACTCTTGCTTCCGCGACATTTCGCGAACCAGCGTTAAACAGTCAGTTCCAGATCCACCGATCACAGAACTGGCGACTCTGCTGGGGATACTTTAAAAGTGAGGTGTACCTTAGGATTAGATAATACTTATGTTTTCAATTGGATGTTTTGCTTGCTTTATTCTTTGTGGGTTTTGTCTTGGAGCTTCATAGATCCTAACCTGGATCTGGGGATACCCTGTTTAGGTAGCATAAGCTGTGAGGGACCTGTCCGGCGTAGACCGACACGGGTGAAGCAGTGGCTACGTTTGTGTGGCACCTTGGTATGTACCGATATCCCTTGTGTCGCAACGAGGAGAATATGGGTCTTCTGAGGAGTCATTAAGCACCAACCGACCTTAGAACCTTAAATGACCCAACTTGGCTTATAGAACAGTAGCAGGATGCTACACCCATTGAGGCTAAACTCTCGCGATGGTTCTGGCCGCAAGAAAAGATTGCGATGCTGGAGTTATGACCGATTGAGGGTAGTCAGTGATATTGGGATCCTCTAGAACCCGATTACTTTTGATAGGACATGTCTTAACCAACAAACTGAAAGAGGGTAATACCTGAACTCCATGCTGGCCTAAACCTTAAGGGCTATCTTGTGTGACTTGTATGCCTTCATACTTGAACTACTTGCATACTTGTTATCTAACAACACGAGTTCCCTGCAGGTTTTGTTTACATTCCTTAATCCGGGCTCATAATAGGGTTTACTTACATCACTCCATGTATAGCATAACATCATACCATCATGCCATCGCATACATCCTGCATAAGGACTAATCCATTTCAAGGATCTCAAGGGTCTGTGCTGCAGGTCATGATGAATCAAATGTCTAGCAAGGGGCAAAGGGGATTTATTTTCCTCTAGCCAAGGTTGTCAGGGGCTATGACCCACTTGATATGGTGAGCTTTGACTCTTGAAGAAGGTTCCCCTAGCCCAGGTTGTTTGGAGATCAAAACATGATGACTTGAGTCAGGGGCTATGACCCACTCGATATGGTGAGCCTTGACTCTTGAAGAAGGACTCACAACAACATGAAATTCCTTCAATCAAGCTACCAGATTCAAATCCTAACAAATTTTCTTGTTTATCCTGCGAGATCCTTGAAAACATTGCATATATATACATACATATCATTGCATTACATGTACCCTTTTGACAGGTCTCTTACCCTCTTCGCTGTTTATTTCAGCAATGGCTGCCCAACAAGATAATCAGGGTCTTCATGCTCAAGAGACTCAGTTCAGGGACATCTTCCTAAGCCTATCCAAGGGGCAGGAAGAGCTGAGAACGCTCCTCATGGGGAATCTGATCAAGAAAAGTCCCGAAGATGACAAGGACGAACGACTGAAACATCTGCGAGCTGAAGTGGATACAATGAGAACCCAGATGCTGGGGCAAATGGCTCTCATCCAAGGCTTAGCTCGGGAGCAAGAAGAGTTGAGGACCATGATCAGTCAGCTTCATCAAGACATGAAGCAACCAGTCCGAGTCAGGAACCAAATCACTGATCAGCTTCCAAGAGGACAAGAATCTAGTATGGTGAAGAATAGAACTCTCCAAATTGCTACCACTTCGCAGGTCCAACCACAACCTCGCCCAGAGCAACGGGTTGATCAGAGCAAGCCCAGGAGGCAATTCACCCAGCTCAACATGTCGCTGTCCCAAGCTTTGCAACACCTGCTGAAGTTGAATCTGGTGACGTTGATAGGACCTCACCCTAATCCTAAGACTTCTTCACCCAACTATAATCCTGGGTCTAGGTGCGCATACCTATCTAACAGCCCGGGGCATGATACTGATGACTGTTGGAAATTGAGGTACAAAATCCAAAGCCTGATTGATGAAGGAGCAGTGGAATTCACCCCAGATGGTCAGGTCGAGTTCTTCTACTATCCCTGCGAGGTTCACCATTTGAAGTGACAAGTCTTGAGACTAGAAGACTTTTTGTTCATTCGAATGTTCCAGTTGTATTTTCTTTGCTTATACAAACAATTATTGTCATAGCAAACTTTATTACTTTATCAATGCATCGCATATGTCTGTTTTGAATCAATATATTCGCATTCGCTATATTCAAACTACTTTCATTTTTTAATGTCAACTCTTAATAACTCTAAGCCTCTTGAGGGAGGATGACGAAAACGATACCACAATCTACAATATGCTTTTGAACAGACTCCGCTGATGAGGTACAGGCATTGTTTCAATTCCTAAACACTGGAGTTATAAGGAAGATAATCCCTCGTCAACCCCTTCGAGCCAAAGAAGTAGGAGTTTTTCTTTTCACAAAAATTAAAACCCTTAATCATAACCTGGGGCAGGGTAGTTCTCTCAGTTGATCCAGGTGCACAACGAATGACATCAAAGGTGTCCTTACAAAACAAAGAAAGACAGTGATGGTTCCGAACAATCATAAAGACAGGCAGTCATTATCACTCAAAAAATAAAAGCCCATTAAGTCAAAACCTATGAAGGAAACTTACAAAACTGGGGCATCCCGCTGACTGTAAATACAAAAGAAACAGTTCAGGAAAAAAAAAAAGAAAGGGATAATAAAACTAAAAATAAAGAGGTCATACAAACCCTCAACAAAAAAGAAATGACTGCCTGGTCAAAATAAACTGTCAATATCCGAACCATCACTGGAATATCAAAGCAAAGACTCAACAAGGTCTAACGCACGATCAACTGAGTTTAGGTTTGAAGAACATCACGAAGAGCGGGTGGGTACAAATAAAAATTTGAGCCTTTATCCTTTGTTTCTTAAACCGTGAACCTGGCCACGTTATAACCCTTAAAAGTCCTAGCTGAAGCATGGGTTAGTTCGAAAGCATACTGTTACAAAGGTATCCTGACTCCTTAAGGCTCGCTGTAAAATAACGAGTTGACATCACAGTCTACAAAAAGTTTCACTTGTTTTACAAAAAATGCATTTTCAAAATTCAAGACAGACATAAGCTTTTGCATTCTTAAAATAATATTGTTTGCATATGACTATTTGTTTGAACAACAGAGAAATTCGCACGACGAATATCTAATGAACAAAAGTCCCCTCAACAAAAGAGTCACCTCCAGTGGAAGAAACACTTCCAATCAAGGGGGCATGGCATGATCAGCGTCCATCATCTGGGGCAGTCCAGCCAAGATTCGGAGAATCTCTCAAAGGGCCAACCAGCTTGGGGCAAATCTCCATCTGGATCACTTGGGGCATTGGACGTTCAAACGAAGATCTTCTGGTGGTATGGCGACACAACACTACTAACAGGGGCAACTCCCTACATCCTGAGAGCATGGACATAGTCAAAAAAATACTGCGCATAATCAAAGACCCGCTAGGTTGACATACCTAGGCAAAAATAAGGGCTTCCCGACGAACCAAAAGGGTTCGAGCAAAAATAAGGGATGAAAATGAAAAAATCTGTACACCCGGCAAGTCGAAAACCTGAAAAGACGGCTTAGGCAAAAATGGGTATCCCGGTGGACTGAAAACCCGAAAGGGCGGTCCAGGCAAAAGTTAGGGATTAAAGCGTATGACTATGTCCTGTCATCTCGTCACTTGCCTACCAGAAGAAGATTTGTCAATCGGCAGTCATCAAATGCCTTCATAGGTACCTTCTTCTCCAGCAGAAACAGGGGCAATATGAGTTGTCTAAGCGATATAATTGCTCTGTCCACCAAGGTACCAAGGTAAGTTCGGCTGAAGAACGTAACCAAGATATCTTAATTCCCCAGAGAGTGAGCCAAGATTCAACAATTCTATCCCAAGCAGTTGGTCTCTCATCAGCCCTAACAAGGCACAACATCTCATAGCAAGTCAACAATACTCTCCTCAAGCAGGGTTAATCTACTGTCAGCCTTATGGAAGTCGGATTATCCCCCGCAGATCTCAACATTCCTCAGTGGAGTACACAAACATTCCTAACAAGCATCCCCGACGATCTTGATCTAAGATTGTTCCCCGACGGTATACCAGACATCCAGTGGAGCCACTTCCCCAGTACATCTCAAAAATTTCCCCAGGAGAGTTCAACCAAGCTCCCCAGCAGGTCTTGAAGCTTATCCCCAGTAGATTCTGGAAGCTTGTCACCCGCAGAGCACGAACGCGTCTCCCGGTTTTATTTAACGGTTACTTCCCCACCAGGATATAACTGGGTTATCCTCAGCTAATTGCAATGGAAAGATCGTCCCCGGCGAAGTCTTCCTATCCCCAGCGAAGTTCATCAAATCTTCCAACATATTTCAACATCAGTATCCCCAGCGGAGTTCTCATTCAATATCTCAGCCAAGTACCTCTCTTCCCACAGAGTATTGTTCCCCAGCAAGATCGCTAGAGTAATTTCCCCCGCAGAGTAATCTCCAAGTTTATTCCCCAACGAAGTCATCTTCTCCTAACAGGTTTATTCTTGCCAATCATCATCCCCAGCAGAAGCAAAGAACTCTCTCCTTCAACATCAAGCCCAGGATTTAACTTCCCGGCACCCGTCAAGGATTTACTTTCCTAGACAAAAACATATATTCATAAACATCACATCTTCATACATTATAGCATGCATATACGCATCATGAACATACAATCTCACTTATTCTGAGAACATCTCGCATGTCGATACAATCTCACTTATTCTGAGAACATCTCGCATGTCGTACATCATGACATTACACACAACTAACGTTTTGTCTTTTCAGGACAAAGATCAATACAAAGATAATTACTATCAACGGTCGCAACTAATGATCCGATTCCTGTATCTTGCCAGGGTGTATCTGTTGACGACTGATTCCAGACTCGATTCCTGTATCTCGCCAGGGCACGTCTGAAGAGTTCGAGGATCCGATTCCTGTATCCTGCCAAGGTGTATCTATTGACGACTAACATTACCAGACTCGATTCCTGTATCTCGCCAGGGCACGTCTGAAGAGTTTGAGGATCCGATTCCTGTATCTTGCCAGGGTGTATCTATTGACGACTAACATTACCAGACTCGATTCCTGTATCCTGCCAGGGCACGTCTGAAGAGTTCGAGGATCCGATTCCTGTATCCTGCCAGGGTGTATCTGTTGACGACTAACATTACCAGACTCGATTCTTGTATCCTGCCAGGGCACGTCTGAAGAGTTTGAGGATCCGATTCCTGTATCTTGCTAGGGTGTATCTGTTGACGACTAACATTACCAGACTCGATTCCTGTATCTTGCCAGGGCACGTCTGAAGGGTTCGAGGATCCGATTCCTGTATCCTGCCAGGGTGTATCTGTTGACGACTAACATTACCAGACTCGATTCCTGTATCCTGCCAGGGCACGTCTGAAGAGTTCGAAGATCTGATTCCTGTATCTTGCCAGGGTGTATCTGTTGACGACTATATTCTCCGGACTCGATTCCTGTATCCTGCCAGGGCACGTCTGAAGAGTTTTTGAAGATTTGATTCATGTAACCAGCCAGGGCACATCTACATAAAGAATTTGAAGATCAACTCCTGTAACAGGCCAGGTAATTATTTTCCTTTCTCAGGTACGCAAGTTCTCGCTAAGGAATCTCTTACGTGATCGACACTTAGATGGCATCTATAAGCCCATCCACATACTGACAGTCTCCAAATGGCATCTATAAGCCCATTCCTGACAAGGTTCTGTCACACTTCCAGATGGCATCTATAAGCCCATCTTCCTACCCCACAGTCTCCAAATGGCATTTGTAAGCCCATTCTCATCATCACACTGTTGACATTCTACTATGTGAGTGCAAATTTCTGGGCACTCTAGTGTTTAATCATCTTCCACCTTCGGACTACGAAAGGCACGCCAGCCAATCTACATCCTCAGGTCTAAGAAGATTGAACAGGGGCAACTGTTGTACCCCAAAATTTGCCCTCCCATATCCTTCAAGATTTGCCAAGATCAAGGTTCAAAATCTCTCAAGGGTTGCACAGTCCAATTGCCTCCTAACACAGTCAAAATTAGGGTTTTGGTTCTGACAAAGAAATTGAAGTTTTCAAGGGTTCAAACAAGCCCCACATGCCTATATACATTGTCAAGCATGCATATTCCAAGTTTCAAGACTCGCATCATCAAATTGCACAGTCAAAAACCCTAAATGCTTCACAGTCAACTGCAGGGGCAAAATGGTCATTTGACAGTCAAAAGTAAAATTTTTTGGTCAACATCTTATTTTGAAGCCACAAACATCATTTGATCAATTCTTGATCATGATTCTCAAAGTATGGCTCAAAAAGTCTCAAGATGCAAAAGTTTCTATTTTTGGACAGTTGAAAAAGTCAACTGCAAATTGACCAAGGCATAACTTCTTCATGGTTTATCAGAAAAATTCCATCCAAAGCTCATTTTGAAGAGAATGACATTTCCTAAAACTCATCTTCACACTTCAAGTCCAAGAAATGCTCTCACAAAAAGTTATCAATTTCAACATTATAGGTCATTTTCAAAAGTCAACAAAAAGGCACTTTAAGTCAAAGACCATAACTTGAGATTGGTAAATCAAAATGACATGGGACCAAAGGCATTGGTTAGAGGACTTCAAGACCTTTCCAAAATGTACAAGAACATGATCAAAGCTTAAAAATTGAGCAAGATATGCCTTGTAGAAGTTGGGAAATTTTTGGGAATTTTGAAAAGTCAACTTTGCACAAAAGGCTTCAAAAATGCTAATGGGCCTCAATTTCTTCCATGAATCATTACCCAAAGTCCATGCACGACCCATTGACCTCCAAGGGAGTTATTTTCTCATTTTTGATTAATTATTTGAATTTTTATTATTATTAACTCACTTAATTAAAATTAAATATGAAAAAATAGCAAATAATACCTTTCAAATCTTTTTGTGCAGAGAATTCACTCATTATGTGCTAAATATTTCGTGCACCATTCAAAAAGGAAAGATTCTACACGATTGGCAATGATTGGCATAGAAAAGATTGAAAAAAGATTGGATTTTATATGATTGGAAATCAAATATCAAAATCATAAATGGATGGACTTTGGGCTGGTTTCTTGACCTAATTCTATTCACTTACTTATGCACAATTGAAACCTATTCCATTGGACACAAAAAGCTGCGCAGAAAACCAAGAGCAAGATTGCAAAGTTTCATCAAAAAATTGGAAACTGAAATCCCAGCTACTGCACATTTCAAAGCCTGAAATCGATTCCAACACATTGCTGGACCATCAAGGAAGCGTTTGCAATTGAGAACAAGCCAAAACGTGCAAGGAATTGAGAGATACAGATCATACGGTTTGCAATAATTTCTTGAATCCCACATCATAATTCATGCACTTTTAATCATTTTTCTTGGTTGATTTAGACTGATATTAACCTTCTGAAGCTAATGATATAATCCAATTGCATTGTAAGGCCCTGTATCGTGATTCACCATTGACGTATTTTAGGGTTTCAGAGTTCCAAAATTGGGGCTTTGCATAGGGCGTAAAATTAGACCTTCAAACCGGTGCAGGCAAAATCGTGACATGAAGACGAATCCATTGGTGACCTCGCGCTCAATTTATGTTAAGGCATGAGCTATTCGTTATTTTTGTAGGTGGTGTTTAGTGGGGGTTTAAAACCCCCGCTATCTGTGTATGTTACAGGTACAAGATGAAGAAGATGCTAGCGTGTCTGAACGTGGTTGGTTAATTTGAACATTGGCGCGTTTTTTTGTTTGCTTCAGCATAACATTGTTTTTTATATATAATAATCATGTTCCACTATATGTAAAAAGAAACGCGCTGGCTTGGTTGGTAGTTGAGTTGTCATGCAGGTACTGGGACCTGGGTTCGATTCCCAGGTCCCCCACATTCTCAATAATTTTTGTTATAACATGTTCATGTGCAGTTTCCTTCAAAACGTCCCACCATATGTCCCAACGCTCAGGCTTGCCAAGTGTCCCAGAGGATCCATCCAATGGCCATAACGTGGATTCCACCATGCACCTCAGTCAACCATTCCACATGCAATCTCTGAAAGTCAAAAAAGGCTTTGCATTATTGGGCCAAACTGCTTCCAGCAAACCTCCAAATTGGGTCAGACACCCCCATTGTTTGTATTTTTTTTCTTAATTCCCTTTTCTTTTCTTTTAATTATTTTTAATTGTTTTATTTAATTCACCAAATTAATTTTCATAATATAAAATACAGAAAAAAATCAAAAATGTTTATTGTTAATATTAATTTCACCATTATTTATTTTGTAAATAAATTTTAATAATTAACTAGTTAATTTCACCATTAATTTAATGTTTTTTTCTTAAATAACTAAAATATGTAGAAATTAGGTTTTTAACTTTTTCATCCTTTTTTTTATTAAATATTTTTCTCATCATTATTATTATTTATTATTAAATATTTTTGTAAATACCCATGTAATTAATTAATTAGTGTAAATTAGGTTAAACTTGAATATTTTTCATAAATAATTAAAAACAACTTAGAATTAGGGTTTCTCTTTTAATTTTAATTTCCTTATTTCATTAAATACAAAAAAAAAACCTAAAAAACATTTCTTTTCTTTTAATTAAATAATAATTAGTTTTTAATTTCAATTTAATTTCAAAGGGGTCCAACGCCCTCGAACATTCGATTCTAATTTCTTTTTGCGCATTTATTCTTATTTATTTTCTTTCAAATATTATGTAATTGCTCAAGCCTTGTAATAGTAATTAGGAATTTATTTATTTTTTCGCATTTTTTACCAAACGGGTCTTTGTTAATTTGGCGATGTATAGACCCGCGCCTTGTAATAGCGTAGGACTTTTATTTTCCGTATTTAAATTTCCGCGCTTTTAAATTATGATTGCATGAAAGAATGTATGGCCCAAATAAAATCAACCCGTAGCTCACCATAATGCATGATCAAAGATAATGGTTAAACTGAAAATAACACACAAATTCACACACCACTCTTAGGGTACGCCTCACTGTTGCCTTGCCTTCGAAACGTGGTCGTCGAGTATAGGACGTTTTAGTAAGTCCTTATGTCCATGGTAAATGGCATAAGGGTAGCTTCTAAGGTGTCCTACTGTTGCTCTGGTGACCACACTGTCCCTAAAAACGAATTGACCCGAACACCTCCAACGGTGGTGCTACCTACCTCTCAATGGTGGGATAGAACTATCTTAAGGACATTTACACAACCTAATTCATTAGGGTAGGTAGACAACTCCTGGGTACTTGATCTCTTCAAAAAACAAACAAAACAAACTTTTCACACGGACACTTTCTAAAAGATTTCAAAACAAACGCTTCACAACACTCTTGAGGACTGATACAAGAGTCGAATTGAAGTTTTCAATGAAACTTTTTCAAACCCACTCACATTTTGAAAAGCAAACAAACATTTTGAAAACACAATGAGCAAGTACCTAAGAGCCCATGGATAACCATGGATAGAAAGGGTGCTAACACCTTCCCTTTCTATAAATTTACCTCCCGAACCGAGAAACTATCTCATAAGGAATTTTGCTGTGCTTTTGTCCTGTCCATGTTGGAGAAAATAAAAGACGGTGGCGACTCTTGCTTCCGCGACATTTTGCGAACCAGCGATAAACAGTCAGTTCCAGATCCACCGATCACAGGGCTCTTCTTCCGTCTGCGATCTGGCTATCATATCGTCTATGTAGACCTCTATCTCATGATGTATCATGTCATGAAATAAAGCTACCATGGCGCGTTGATAAGTTGCCCCAACATTCTTCAGTCCGAATGGCATGACCTTATAGCTGAATGTGCCCCACTGTGTAACAAAGGTCGTTTTCTCCATATCTTCAGGCGCCATTTTGATTTGGTTGTAGCCTGAGAAACCGTCCATGAAGGAAAACACTTTGTGTTGTGTCATATTGTCGACTTGGATGTCGATGTGGGGGAGTGGGAAATCATCTTTGGGGCTTGCCCTATTCAAATCTCTGTAATCCACACACATTCATACTTTACCGTCTTTCTTGGGTACGGGAACAACATTGGCCACCCATTGGGGATAAGAGGTGACATCCAAAAATCCAGCATTGAATTGCTTCATGACTTCTGCTTTGATCTTTTCCGACATATCGGACCTCATGCGACGAACCTTTTGCTTTACTAGGGGCCAATCTTCCTTTGTAGGCAGACGATGTACCACAATGTCTGCATCAAGTCCCAGCATGTCTTTGTACGACCAGGCAAAGATCTCAACACATTCGTGTAATAACTGAATCAGGCGCTCCTTGACACTGGATTCCAAATTGGCACCCACCTTGACTTCCTTCTTGTCTTCCTCGGTTCCCAAGTTAACTGTTTCGACCGGCTCTTCGTGTGACTGAATGGTCCTTTCTTCATGTTGCAATAACCTGGCCAACTCCCCCGGCACTTCATAATCTTCCTCACCTTCGTTGTCGGCTTGGTAGATCGGATTTTCAAAGTCACAATTGGCCATAGCAGAACTGTTACCCATGGGATCCTGAGTGGATGTAGATCTGCATTTTTAATATGTGAGTGTGTGTAAGAGCATAGCTACCTTTGAAAGAAATAAAATGTAAGAAAGAAAAGACAAAGAAAACAAAATTTGATGCAAAAACGTCCATGATTCATTAATGACATATGAGAATGAAGTGACAACCCTCACAAATGGACCGTTGTGCCTCGAGTAAGACACAAGGTTTTAAAAAGTCTGAATTGTTTAAATATTACAAGCCTGAAAATATTAAAAGACAATTACTCTTGAATAAAAGTAATAGGAATGAAATCTTTGGCCTCCCAATTGTCGAGCCCTCCGCCGCTGGTTGGAAAAATCCATTCGTCCATGTCACAACTGCCATCACTGTCTTCTATTGAATTGACTCCTTGATTGCTGACACGCAGAGGTGATCCCCCAGTGCGAGAACGTCAAACAACTTTTTTGGCCTCTGAAGTGAACCCCAACCCAAATTTGTCGGACTTGTAGGGAATATCCGGAAGCTGACCCCAGATAGTACATCCTGCCTCTTCAACTACTGCTCGAGCATCTTTCTACGAGGCCATCTTCAGTGGAGGTCTGGTAATCTTCAGGACCTTTGGAGTAGACTTGGTTGCCGCGACCGTTGCTGGAACCTCCTCAAAGTTCTGACAGGGAGTCTCTATGAATTCACCATCCATTTCAACTTACCTGAAAGAGTTCAGATGGCTAACCATGTACTCCTCCTCTCTGTACACTGTGACAATCTTTCCTCTGATCGGGTATTTTAGCATTTAGTGTAGGGTGGAAGTGACTGCACCAGCACCATGGATCCAGGGTCGACCCAACAGACAAGAGTACAAAGGACGGATGTCCATCACATAGAAAATTGAGTCAAAAGTCTGAGTCCCAATTTTTATGGGGATACTAACTTCTCCGTGCACTGTCCTCTTGGAGCCATCAAAGGCCCTTACTATGATGTTGCTAGGTTTCAAGATGAGACCCTCGCAATCCAGTCGGTCGAGAGCATTTTTGGGCAAGACATTCAATGATGAGCCATTATCCACCAGAACATGGGCAAGTGTGGTTCCCCTGCATTCAACGGAAATATGAAAGGCATCATTATGCTTCCTTCCCTTAGAGGTTAAATCAGCATCAGAAAATCCCAATCCATTATCAGCAGTTAGGCTGACCACACAGTTTTCAAATTGGTCGATGGAGGTCTCTTGGGGCACGTGGGAGGTCTTAAGAAACTTTAACAAGGCTTTGGCGTGAGTTTCAGAACATAAAAGTAAGGACAACAATGATATCTTCGAGGGGGTCTGCCTCAATTGTTCTACAATGTTGTAGTCACTTTTCTTGATTATCTTCAGGATTTCTTCTGTTTCTTTTCTAGAAGCTTTAAGGGTGACTTCGGGATGTTCTCTTGCTTGGGCAGGCTCAATCAAAGCCTCTTTTCCCCTTGTATCGGTAGCAGGGATAACAATAGGAGTATCACTGGGAGTGTCGGTAGAAGTGGCAGTAGGAATGATCACAGGAGTAACAACGGTCTTTGGAGAAATCTCTGGCGAGAAGACTCTTCCACTTCTTGTTATTTTGCTGGTCCCAGTGATGTTACTGACATCAGGATCAATATCTCTCGCAACTTCGTTTTTGATAGCCAACTGATCTTGATTGACGCCATAGTAATAAACGTCAGCCCCATAACTCTAGGGAACAGCTTTATCCGAGGAGTACGATATTGGTCTTGGCATAATGATGATTAAAGGTGAAGATCTTGGAACAGATGTAATCCTGACGGGTCTTTTGGTGGAGACCCTGGGAGGATTGTCGGAAATGGTGATTATCGAAACATCTTGATAAGAAATTTTAATAAGAGGTAGCTTTTCAAATAGGATTTCTTTGCTAGTCATCAGGCGCTGGACGCCTATCTTTAGTAACAAACAGCCGTTCGGTAGAGACTTGCATAAGTGACAATCTTCATCGCAGCCTGGGAACAGGCCGGCTCGCAGTAGATTCTGTTTAATGGTCAACAGAGGAGTAACTAAGTCATTCACAGAGGAAACAAAACGATCATCGTCAATGGTGTTGATACCTTGGCCATGTCTGGGCATTGGCGCCGTTATTACATTAGGAGTTTCTGGGGGATCAAATTCAATCTCTTTCGCATCGATAAGGTCTTGCACCTTATTCTTTATGGCCCAACAATCATTTGTATCATGCCCCGGGCTTTCAGAATGATAGGCACCTCGGGTGTTCAGGTTGTAGCGAGGAGAAGCAATATTGGGGTTCTTGGGAGCTTCCTTTAAAGTTGCTAGATTGGTTTTTAGAAGGTGTGGCAAAACTTGAGACATGGTCATGTTAATCTGGGTAAATCGTCTCATGGGCGCTTCTGGTTTGTGTTGATAATTTCGCTGCTGATTTGGCAGAGGGTTAGAAATCATGACAGCCCCTACTGCCGGATGACGGTCGGTTTTGTTTTGATTTCTATAGTCATATGCAGCACTGACCTCCTTCTTTCCAACAAAAGGCTTCTTCACCATACTCGAGGATGCATCTCTTTGAATTTTGCCGCTTTTTATACTGGCCTCAACCCGCTCACCATTCATAATTAATTCAGTAAACCCAGCTGAGGAACTCCCAATTAGGTGATTGAAAAATGGCCCTGACAGTGTGCCTAGGAACATATCCACTAATTCTCTATCGGTCAGAGGGGGCTGGACCCTGCCTGCGAGATCCCTCCATTTTTGAGCATAGGTTTTGAAACCTTCACCCGTTCCTATAGACATGCTTTATAATTGCGTCCTAGTCGGAGCTAAATCAGCATTATACTGATATTGTTTGTAGAAAGCGGCGGCCAACTCTTCCCAGTTGTGAATATTGGTCCCTTCCAATTGGTAGAACCAATCCAACTGCGTCCCAGATAAACTCTCCTGGAAGAAATGCACCCACAGATTCTTGTCAGCCGTGTGGGGTTGAATCTTTCTGACATATGACCTTAGATGTAGCATCGGGCAAGAGACACTATCGTACTTGGCTAAAGTGGGAACCTTGAATTTTTGTGGGATGACAACCCCCGAGATTAGTCCTAATTCTTCAAAGTCCAAACTGGGTACCCTCTGAATCTCCATAGCATACAAACGATCCTCTAACTGTTTGTATTTATCATCAGCAGGAGGATATTGTTCCTCAGAGTAATCAGGCTCTTCCTCTTCTTCGGATGTTGGGCCGTTGTTCACTTCCTGGGTTTGATTATCTCCTTCGCCTGACGACGTTGCAAAGTCTAAAGTTCGTCTGGTTTGTCCTTTAAACCTTCTTCCCATGATCACAACACCGGTTGATTTCTTTGTTTTCTTCTTCTTATTCTCTTTGGCCAGCATAGCCTTCAACTCCTCTTGTCCTTTTGTCAGAGCCATGAGCATTTATTAAAACTGGGCGTTCTGCGCCTGAATATCTTTCACAGTCTGTTCAACATCCATCTCACTGAAATAAACAGTATAAGCATAAGGCGACCTGTTATGAGAAACCTGTATGATGTTATGATGAATGAAGATGCAATATGCAAATGATTTCAAGGAAATTTAGAGATTTAAACTTGTTCAAACCAAAAAAAGAACACACGTTATATTAAATAAAACCAAGTTTGAATACATCATGCCTCCTTGGGCTTACAAAGAAAGAAACAAAATACAGCAAAGCTTCTAAGACAAAAAGACCGAACGCATCCTCTTTGGAGAAATGTAGGTGTGATCGGTGGAAATAGAACTGACTGTTTAAAAGCTGGTTCGCGAAATGTCGCGGAAGCAAGATTCGCCACCGTCTTTTATTTTCTCCAAATGGAAAGGACAAAAGCACAGAAAAATTCCTTGTAGAGATTGCTCTCGGTTCGGGAGGTAGATTATAGAAAGGGAAGATGTTAGCATCCTTTCTATCTGTGGTTATCCACGGGCTCTTAGATACTTGCTCACTTGTGTTTTCAAAAATGGTTTGTTTGCTTTTCAACTGTGGGTTTTAAAAAAGTTTCTTTGAAAATTCCAGTTCGACTCTTGTATCTGTCCTCAAGAGTGTTTGAAAAATTGCTTTCGAAAGCTTTTTGAAAAGGTGTCAGTGTGAAAAGTATTTTTGATTTGTTTTTGAAATTAGAGCAAGTATCTAGAGTCGTCTACCTACCCTAAGGAATTCGTCTGTGTAAATGTCCTCAAAGTAGTGCCATCCCACCATTGAGAGGTAGGTAGCACCACCGTTGGAGGTGTTCGGGTCAATTCGATGTTCGGGACATGGTGATCACCAGAGCAATAGGAAGATACCTTAGAAGCTACCCTCATGCCAGGTTCCCGGATCATGAGGACTTACTAAGACATCCTCTACTCGACGATCACCTTTCGAAAGGCAACAGTGAGGCGTACCCTAGGGGTGGTGTGTGATTTGTGTGTCGTTTTCATTTATTTTGTCTTGTCATGTCATAGGTGATCTACGCGTTTGTTTTTATTTTTGTCATTCATTCTTGCATGCATTTATTAACAGTTAAAAAAAATGCGGAAATTAAAAGTTCTAAACTATTACAAAGGCGCGGGTCCACATCGCCAAATTTAATCCAGGACCCGATTTGACAGAAAATAAAGAAGTAATGTGCGAGAAATATAAACTGTCCGAGTTACATGGCTTTGGGAGAATTACATCAATATTATACGAAATAAAAAAAAATGCGCGAATCGAATTCAAATTGAAAGCGAGGGCGTTGGACCCTTTTTAAAGGAATTAAATTATTATTATTAAATGAATGAAATTAAAATGAACAAAGGAATTATTTTTTTGAGATTTTGGTATTTATGATTTTAATGAGAATTAAATGGAATGAAAATATTAATTAACCCTAATTCTAGCTATTTTTTAATTTATTAAGAAAAGATATTAAAATTAAACCTAATTTTACAAAGCTAAATTAATTAATGATATTTACTTAAAAAATATTAACATAAAATATATTTTTTGATTTTTTATGACTTTTCTGATTTTTTGTATTATTTTTATAGTTTATGAAAATAAATTGGTTTAAAGAATTAAATTAAAAAAACTAATTAAAACAAAAATAGAAAAATATGAGAAAAGAATAAGAAAGGCAAACCATGGGGGGTCTGTCCCCAAATTGGAGGTATGATTGTAGCATTTTAGGCCCATCTTTGGAGGCCTTCGTTGACTTTTCCTGGAAGCGTGTCACTTCTTTGACTCATGCCCATGGTATTCACCAGATCCAGGCCTTCAGATTGTCTCCATTGGCCAAGTGGCATGGTTGGATCAGGGGTTGTATGGTGGAACCCTGGAAGCGAACTACACCCAAGCGCGATTAGAAAAATAATATGGAAAGGGATGGGGACCTGGGATTCGAACCCAGGTCCCAGGGATTACCAATACTATGCTTTGCCAACTGCTCCAACTACGCTTTTTGTTTATAATGTAACTAATAAATAATATGAAATAAAACAAGAATTAGTGGACAGATTAGCGCGAAAATTCAAATACTCCAATCATTGCCTTACACATCACCGTCTTCTTCCTCGTTTTGCTTTTTCCTGAAACATAAAAGAGTTAGCGGGGGTTTTAAACCCCCCAAAATGCCATCTTTTCAATAATAGCGAATAGCCCATGTGGTCACATAAATTAGGCGCGAGGGGTGTGTTGTATTCGTCCCAGCTCCCTGATTTCAACCATGGCATTGAGGTTCTCTAATTTTACAGTATTTAGAAATGCCTAATTTGAAAGTCCTGTAACCCTAGCGTCCTTTAATGGTGATTCTTCATACAACGCGTAAAAACTCAATTAAAGCACACAGTTAGCTTTAGAATCAATCAATGAGTACAAATCAAGAATCAAAATGCATGGATATGGCCTGAATAATAAAACACGATTATGCAAAAAGAAGAACACAGTCTGACTTATAATTACCAATTCTTGATGTTTCAAGCTATGACTTTGATCCAGGCACCTTCCTTGATGTCTCAGCAAGACAATGGAACAATTATTTTGGCTTGAATCACACTAGAACCTAGTTTTCAGTTTTGGAATTTCTTGTCAAAAACTCAAACTTGGTTATGGATGTATGGCGCAGCTTAGAGGTTATGATCATTAGGGTTGGCATTAGTATATATGTGTGAATGATTAGGGTTCAAAATTTGGTCCAAAGAATTAATGAATTGATGAGAAAATATTTGATTTTCCATGCCATAATTTTTCAATCTTTTTCATGCTAACTTGATACCAATCATGTCCAATCACATGGATTCTTTCCAAATCTGATCATGCACGAAATATTGAGTGTATTCCATGCATAAAAAGATTTAAAAACTTAGGTTTGGTATTTTTCATGTATTTTAATTAATTAAATGAATTATTAGTAATTAAAAATTCAAATAAATAAATAAAAATGATGAAAAACTTCCCTTTGGGCCAAATGGTCGTGCACATGCTTTGGATGATGAATCTTGGAAGAAAAAGAGGCCCATTAGCATTTTTAAGACATTTGAAGCAATATTGACTTTTCAAAATATCCAAATATTTCCCAACTTCCACAAGGCATATCTTGCTCAATTTTTAAGCTTTGCTCATGTTCTTTGACATTTTGGAAAGGTCTTGGAGTCCTCTAACCAATGCCTTTGGTCCCATGTCATTTTGATTTACCAATCGCAAGTTATGGCCTTTGACCTAAAGTCCCTTTTTGTTGACTTTTGAAAATGACCTATAATGTTGAAATTGATAACTTTTTGTGAGAGCATTTCTTGGACTTGAAGTGTGAAGAGGAGTTGTAGGAAATGTCTTTATCTTCACAATGAGCTTTGGATGGAATTTTTCTGATAATCCATGTGGAAGTTATGCCTTGGTCAAGTTACAGTTGACTTTTTCAACTGTCCAAATATGGAAACTTTTGCATCTTGAGACTTTTTGAGCCAAGCTTTGAGAATCATGATCAAGAATTGATCAAATGATGTTTGTGGCTTCAAAATGAAATGTTTACCAAAAATTTGGACTTTTGACTGTCAAATGACCATTTTGCCCCTACAGTTGACTGTAGTGCAATTAGGGTTTTTGACTGTGCAATTTTGTGCTGTAAGTCTTGAAACTTGGTATGAGGATGCTTGACCATGTTTGTAAGCATGTGGGACTTGATTGGACCCTTGGAAACTTCATTTTCTTTGTCAGAACCAAAACCCTAGTTTTGAAGCTTTGACTTGGGGAAATTTTGAAGAATATGGGAGGGCAAATTTTGGGGTACAACAGTTGCCCCTGTTCAATCTTCTTAGACCTGAGGATGCAGATTGGCTGACGTGCCTTTCGTAATCCGAAGGTGGAAGATGATTGAACACTAGAGTGCCCAGAAATTTGCGCTCACATAGCAGTGTGATGATGAGAATGGGCTTACAGATGCCATTTGGAGATTGATGGATAGGATGGTGGGCTTATAGATGCCATGCTGAGAGGTGATGGAAGGTGGATGGGCTTATAGATGCCATCTGGATGTTGATCGCGTAAGAGATTCCTTAGCGAGAACTTGCGTACCTGCAAAAGAGAAGGATTACCTGACCTGTTTACAGGAGCTGGTCTTCATACTCTTTGCATAGATGTGTCCTGACTGGTTACAGGAGCTGGATCTGGGTCTTCAAAAGGTGATGAATGAACCAGGGGTGGTTACCACCTCAACAGGAACGCTGAGAGAACCTTGGATGATTACTACCTCAACAGGAACACTGAGAGAATCTGGGGGCGATTACTACCTCCGCAGTAACGGGGAGAGAACCACAGGCGACTATAACCTCAACAGTAACGCTGAGAGAATCTTGGATATCTTCTACTGAGTCTTTATCAGGAAAATCTGTTAGGGGTCGATTTAGCTGGACTAGAGAAGGCCTTGGACTGGATAAGAAACAGAAAAATCTTAGGGTCGATTTAACTGAACCGGTCTAGGTCTTGAAATGTCTTCAACTGGATAAGAAACAGGGAGATCTTAGGGTCGATCTGACTGAACCAGAGAAGGCCTTTGACTGGATAAGAAACAGAAAAATCTTAGGGTCGATTTAACTGAACCGGTCAAGGTCTTGAAATGTAGCTGAGAACTTAACTGAATCTTTCCTGAAAGGTAAAGGTCAGTCATATGCAATGCATGATATGGATCAAGCAATGATGTTCTCAATATAAATGAGATTTGTGAGATATGATGCGTAGATGCATGCTATAATGTATGAAAATATGATGTTTATGAACGTATGTTTTCGTCTTAGGAACATAAATCCTTGACGGGTGCCGGGAAGTCATATCCTGGGCTGGTGTTGAAGAATAGATCTTTGCTTCCGTTGGGGATGATAATTGCAAGAATACCGGTAGGAGAAGGTAACTCCGTTGGGGAATAAACTTGGCGAATCGAACGCTCTGCGGGGAGAAAAGTACTCTAGCGATCTTGCTGGGAAGCAATACTCTGTGGGGAGAGAGGTGCTTTGCTGAAATGTTGATAATAACTTGCTGGGGATACCCTTGTTGTGTTGGAAGTGTTAATAGACTTTGCTGGGGATAGGTAGGCTTCACCGAGGACGATCTTTCCGTGGCTTTTGGCCGAGGATAACCCAGTTATACCCTGGTAGGGAAATAACTCTTTGAATAAAGCCGGGAGACATGCTCGTGCTCTGCGAGGACAAGCTTCCAGAATCTACTAGGGATAAGCTTGCTGCTTGGGGAGATGGATTCCAACTTTCCTGGGGAAACTGGATTGGACTCTCCTGGGGAAATTTTGGGATATATTGGAATTTTTGTAAGCTGAAAAGAGGGAACCTATGTAGGGTTGCCTGATGATGGGCTCGTGTAAAACTGCATATTGGAGGAAGGAAACCTGTGTAGGGTTTATTGACGACGAGTCCGTGCAAAACTACGTCTGGAGCTTGAGAAGGGAACCTATGTGGGGTTACTTTGACGATGAGCCCGTGTAAAACTGCATCCTGGAAGAGGTAAAACCTGGGTAGGGTTTCTGATGACGAGTCCGTGTAAAACTGCATCTTTGGGGAGAGAGAACCTGTGTAGGGTTTCTTCGGGATAAGTTCGTGTAAAACTTTTGGCGGAACCGGGGTAAGGTTACTGCGGGGTAAGTTCGTGTAAAACTTCTTGATGAACCGGGGTGAGGTCATCTTGAGATAAGTCCGTGTAAGACTTCTGGAGGAACCGGGGTAAGGTTACTGCAGGATAAGTTCGTGTAAAACTTCTTGATGAACCGGGGTAAGGTTATCTTGAGACAAGTCCGTGTAAGACTTATGGAGGAACCGGGGTAAGGTTACTGCAGGATAAGTTCGTGTAAAACTTCTTGATGAACCGGGGTAAGGTTATCTTGAGACAAGTCCGTGTAAGACTTCTGGATGAACCGGGGTAAGGCCATCTTGGGATAAGTCTGTGTAAGACTTCTGGAGGAACCGGGGTAAGGTTACTGCAGGGTAAGTTCGTGTAAAACTTCTTGATGAACCGGGGTAAGGTTACTGCAGGGTAAGTTCGTGTAAAACTTTGTCTGAAAATTGAGAAGGAACCGGTGTAGGGTTTCCTGATGGTGATCAAGTGGATGATTGTCCTGTTTGGTTTTGGATATTAACCCACGATCAGTCGTCCATTGATTTTTCTTGGCTTGTTACCAATGTTGATCTGGAATTTGTAAAGGTAGATGGTAATCATCTTTATATTGATCTTTCCTTGGTACCTTGGTTGACAGAGCAACTGGATCGCCTGGACGACTCATTATTGCCCCTGTTTCTGAGGTGAAGGGAGAAGATACCTTGTGGAGGTAGTTGACAAATCTTCTGGTAGACAGGTGATTATATGCCGGGACATAGTCGTACGCTTAAATCCCTAACTTTTTCCTGGACCTCCCCTTCGGGTTTTCAGTCCACCGGGATACCCATTTTTGCCTAAGCCGCCTTTTCAGGTTTTCGACTTGCCGGGTGTACAGATTTTTCATTTCATCCCTTATTTTGCCCGAACCCTTTTGGTTCGCCGGGAAGCCCTTATTTTTGCCTAGGTGTGTCAACCTAGCGGGTCTTTGATTTTGCGTAGTATTTTTCGACTATATCCATGCTCTCAGAGAGCAGGGAGTTGTCACTGTCAGTAGTATTGTGTTGCCGTACCACTAGAAGATGTCTGATCAGGCAAGATTCGTTGTCGGAATGCCCCAGGTGATCCAGATGGAGATTTGCCCCAAGCTGGTTGGCCTTTTGAGAGATTCTCCGAATCTTGACTTAACTGCCCCAGATGATGGACAATGATCATGCCATTCCCCTTGATTGGAAGTGTTTCTTCCACCGGAGGTAGCTCTTTTGTTGAGAGGACCTTCGTTCATCGGATATTCGTTGCGCAAAGTTCTCTGTTGTTCAAACAAATAATCATATGCAAACAATGTCATCTTAAGAATGCAAAGCTTATGTCTGTCTTGAAATTTTTGAAAATGCATTTTTCAATAAAAGCAAGTGAGTTTTTTTTTGTAAACTGTAATGTCAACTCGTTATTTTACCGCGAACCTTAAGGAGTCAGGATACCTTTCGTAACAGTATGCTTTCGAACTAACCCATGCTTCAGCTAGGACTTTTAAGGGTTATAATGTGGTCTGGTTCACGGTTTAAGAAACAAAGGATAAAGGCTCAAATTTTATTTGTACCCACCCGCTCTTCGTGATGTTCTCCGAACCTAAACTCAATTGATCATACGTTAGACCTTGTTTTAGTCTTTGCTTTGATATTCTGGTGATGGTTCGGACATTGACAATTTATTTTGAATAGGCAGTCATTTCTTTTTTGTTGAGGTTTTGTAGGACCTCTTTCTTTTTTGATTTTGTTATCCCTCTTTTTTTGCCTGAACTGTTTCCTTTTTTGGAATTACAGTCAGCGGGATGCCCCAGCTTTGTAAGTCTCCTTCATAGTTTTTTTGACTTATTGGGCTTTTTTTATTTTGAGAGATATAATGACTGCCTGTCCTTATTGATTATTCGGAACCATCACTGTCTTTTTTTGTTTTGTAAGGACCTTTTTGGTGCCATTTATTATGCACTTGGATCAACTGAGAGAACTACCCTGCCCCAGGTTATGATTAAGGGTTTTAAATTTCGAAAAGAAAAACTCCTACTTCTTTGGCTCAGATGGGTTGACGAGGGATTATCATCCTTATAACTCCAGTGTTTAGGGATTGAAACAATGCCTGTACCTCATCAGCGGGGTCTGTTCAAAAGCATACTGTAGATTATGGTATCGTTTTCGTCATCCTCCCTCAAGAGGCTTAGTATTATTAACCAAGAGTTGATCATCACAAAAATATGAAAACAGTTTTAAGTATAGTAAACATAATTAATTTAAGACAGACATGTGTAATGCATTCATGAAATAAAGGAGTTTATCATGACAATTGTTTATTTGAACAAGAAAAGAAAAATACAACTTGAATTCAAATGAACAAAAATCTCTCAATCCTAGCCATGCTTTGGCAAAGGAGCAGTGGTCACAAGGGGAGTCTCAGCAGGCTCGAACTCGATCTCCTTAGCGTCGATCATATTCTGGATTTTATACTTCAGCGCCCAACAGTCCTCAGTATCGTGCCCCGGGCTATCAGAATGATAAGCACACCTTGCCTCTGGATTGTAGTTTGGAGAGGAGGTCTTGGGATTTGTAGGAGGGTTGATCACCGCAATCAGGTTCATTTTCAACATGTGCTGCAATGCTTGTGACCATGACATGTTGATGTTGGTGAATTGTCTTTTAGGCTCGTCTGGCCTTCGCTGATTTCCCCTTTGGGGTTGTCGGCGTGGTGTAGAACCAGAGATCATGACTGCCCCTGCCTGTTGGTCACGACGACTCTTTTGACCGTATGCAGCATTAGACTCTTTCTTGCCCATGTAAGGCTTTTTGTGAGTATCAGAATGTGTGGCCTCTTGAATCTTCCCACTTTTGATGCCCGCTTCAATTCTTTCCCCAGTCAGAATGAGGTCGGTAAATCCTGCAGATGAATTACCAATGAGATGATTGAAGAACGGCCCGGATAGGGTCCCCAAGAACATATCAACGAGTTTCCGGTCAGTTAGAGGTGGTTGTACCCTCCCAGCAAGGTCTCTCCGTCTCTGTGCATATTCTTTGAAACCTTCTCCCGATCCTAACGACATACCCTGGAGTTGGGTACGTGTAGGAGCGAGGTCGGCATTATACTGATACTGCTTGTAAAAAGTAGTAGCCAACTCCTCCCATTTACGAACCTTGGTTCCATCCAGCTGATAGAACCATTCGAGATGAGTCCGTGAAAGACTCTCCTGGAAGAAGTGGATCCACAAGTTCTTGTCCATAGTGTATGGTTGAATCTTCCGCACATAAGATCTGAGATGCAGCCTTGGACAGGATGCCCCATCATACTTAGCAAAAGAAGGAACCTTGAATTTGTGTGGGATCACCACACCATAAGATAGACCCAGGTCTCCGAAATCCAACCTAGGCACTTGTTGAATTTCCATGGCATTCAGACGATCCTCTAGTTGTTTGTACCGGTCCTCAGTTGGAGGGTACTGCTCATCATTGAACTCCGTCTCGTTGTCAGAGACCACTGGACTAGGCACCTCTCTCTTATGGTGACTGCCTTCCCCCACATATGGAGTGGTCCTCTCAGCTTCATTCTGTGGTGTGTTCCCAGATCTGCGTCTAGGGTTGAAAAAAACAGTCCTCTTGTTCTTCTTCTTCTGAATCAGAGTCTTCAATTCCTTTTGACCCTGGGCTAGACTCATAATCAACTCCTGGAACTGGGCATTCTGGGCCTGGAGGGCCTTGATAGTTTGTCCCTCGGATGATTCAGGATTCATGATGACTGCTGAAATAAACAGCGAAGAAGGTAAGTGACCTGCAACAAGTGTACCTGTAATGCGATGATATGTATGATATGCATGCAATGTTTTCAAGGACCTCGCGGGGTAAACAAGAAATTTGTTAAAATTCGAAATCGGTAGCTTGATTGAAGGCACTGCATATTGTTGAGAGTCCTTCTTCAAGGGTCAAGGCTCACCATATCCAGTGGGTCATAGCCCCTGACAACCTTGGCTAGAGGAAAATAAATCCCCTTTGCCCTTTGCTGGACAGTTAGTTTATCCTGACCTGCATCACAGACCCTTGAGATCCTTGAAATGGGTTAGGATGTATGCAATGGTATGATGTTATGTTATGCATGGGGTAATGTAAGTAACCCTGTTATGAGTCCCAATTAAGGACTGCAAACCAAAAACCTGCAAGAAACTCAAGTGTCAGACAACAAGCATGCAAATAGTCAAGTATGAAGGCACACAAGTCGCACAAAAGAGCCCTTAGAGTTTAGGCCAGCATGGGGTCTACGTATTACCCTCTTGAAGTTGGTGGGTTCAACCTGTCCTATCAGAAGTAACCGAGTTCTAAGGATCCCAATATCACTGGATTGCTTTCATTGTTCATCGTTTCGATTTAGCCACTGAACTGGCGACCGAAATATTCCAGGAAAGCAACCCTCAATTGAGTGTAGTATCGAGTATCAACCAACTTCGGACTGCACCAAAGTCAGTTATCTCACTACCCTAAAGAGGCCAAGATATTTCAATTAAGGTTCCTAAGGTCTGTTGATGCTTCACGACACCACGTGGAGGCCCCGTACTCTCCTTGACTGAACTCAAGGGTTACCGGTACACACCAAAGTGCCACATCAACGTAGCAGACTGTTTCAACCATGTCGGTATACCTCGCACAGTTCCCTCACAGCCTTGTTGCTACTTTCTAAGAAGGTATCCCCAGATCCGGGTTAGGATCTATAGAACTCCCAAGACAGTCCCACAATTTAAAGCAAGCAAAGAAAGCAATTGAAAACATAGTTATGAACTAACCCTAAGGTACACCTCACTTTAAGAATGTCCCCAGCAAAGTCGCCAGTTCTGTGATCGGTGGAAATAGAACTGACTGTTTAAAAGCTGGTTCGCGAAATGTCGCGGAAGCAAGAGTCGCCACCGTCTTTTATTTTCTCCAAATGGAAAGGACAAAAGTACAGAAAAATTCCTTGTAGAGATTGCTCTCGGTTCGGGAGGTAGATTATAGAAAGGGAAGGTGTTAGCACCCTTTCTATCCGTGGTTATCCACGGGCTCTTAGATACTTGCTCACTTGTGTTTTCAAAAATGGTTTGTTTGCTTTTCAACTGTGGGTTTTAAAAAAGTTTCTTTGAAAATTCCAGTTCGACTCTTGTATCTGTCCTCAAGAGTGTTTGAAAAATTGCTTTCGAAATCTTTTTGAAAAGGTGTCGGTGTGAAAAGTATTTTTTATTTGTTTTTGAAATTAGAGCAAGTATCTAGAGTCGTCTACCTACCCTAAGGAATTCGTCTGTGTAAATGTCCTCAAAGTAGTGTCATCCCACCATTGAGAGGTAGGTAGCACCACCGTTGGAGGTGTTCGGGTCAATTCGATGTTCGGGACATGGTGATCACCAGAGCAATAGGAAGATACCTTAGAAGCTACCCTCATGCCAGGTTCCTGGATCATGAGGACTTACTAAGACATCCTCTACTCGACGATCACCTTTCGAAAGGCAACAGTGAGGCGTACCCTAGGGGTGGTGTGTGATTTGTGTGTCGTTTTCATTTATTTTGTCTTGTCATGTCATAGGTGATCTACGCGTTTGTTTTTATTTTTGTCATTCATTCTTGCATGCATTTATTAACAGTTTAAAAAAAATGCGGAAATTAAAAGTTCTAAACTATTACAAAGGCGCGGGTCCACATCGCCAAATTTAATCCAGGACCCGATTTGACAGAAAATAAAGAAGTAATGTGCGAGAAATATAAAATGTCCGAGTTACATGGCTTTGGGAGAATTACATCAATATTATACGAAATAAAATAAAATGCGCGAATCGAATTCAAATTGAAAGCGAGGGCGTTGGACCCTTTTTAAAGGAATTAAATTATTATTATTAAATGAATGAAATTAAAATGAACAAAGGAATTATTTTTTTGAGATTTTGGTATTTATAATTTTAATGAGAATTAAATGGAATGAAAATATTAATTAACCCTAATTCTAGCTATTTTTTAATTTATTAAGAAAAGATATTAAAATTAAACCTAATTTTACAAAGCTAAATTAATTAATGATATTTACTTAAAAAATATTAACATAAAATATATTTTTTGATTTTTTATGACTTTTCTGATTTTTTGTATTATTTTTATAGTTTATGAAAATAAATTGGTTTAAAGAATTAAATTAAAAAAAATAATTAAAACAAAAATAGAAAAATATGAGAAAAGAATAAGAAAGGCAAACCATGGGGGGTCTGTCCCCAAATTGGAGGTATGATTGTAGCATTTTAGGCCCATCTTTGGAGGCCTTCGTTGACTTTTCATGGAAGCGTGTCACTTCTTTGACTCATGCCCATGGTATTCACCAGATCTAGGCCTTCAGATTGTCTCCATTGGCCAAGTGGCATGGTTGGATCAGGGGTTGTATGGTGGAACCCTGGAAGCGAACTACACCCAAGCGCGATTAGAAAAATAATATGGAAAGGGATGGGGACCTGGGATTCGAACCCAGGTCCCAGGGATTACCAATACTATTCTTTGCCAACTGCTCCAACTACGCTTTTTTGTTTATAATGTAACTAATAAATAATATGAAATAAAACAAGAATTAGTGGACAGATTAGCGCGAAAATTCAAATACTCCAATCATTGCCTTACACATCACCGTCTTCTTCCTCGTTTTGCTTTTTCCTGAAACATAAAAGAGTTAGCGGGGGTTTTAAACCCCCCCAAAATGCCATCTTTTCAATAATAGCGAATAACCCATGTGGTCACATAAATTAGGCGCGAGGGGTGTGTTGTATTCGTCCCAGCTCCCTGATTTCAACCATGGCATTGAGGTTCTCTAATTTTACAGTATTTAGAAACGCCTAATTTGAAAGTCCTGTAACCCTAGCGTCCTTTAATGGTGATTCTTCATACAACGCGTAAAAACTCAATTAAAGCACACAGTTAGCTTTAGAATCAATCAATGAGTACAAATCAAGAATCAAAATGCATGGATATGGCCTGAATAATAAAAAATGATTATGCAAAAAGAAGAACACAGTCTGACTTATAATTACCAATTCTTGATGTTTCAAGCTATGACTTTGATCCAGGCACCTTCCTTGATGTCTCAGCAAGACAATGGAACAATTATTTTGGCTTGAATCGCACTAGAACCTAGTTTTCAGTTTTGGAATTTCTTGTCAAAAACTCAAACTTGGTTATGGATGTATGGCGCAGCTTAGAGGTTATGATCATTAGGGTTGGCATTAGTATATATGTGTGAATGATTAGGGTTCAAAATTTGGTCCAAAGAATCAATGAATTGATGAGAAAATATTTGATTTTCCATGCCATAATTTTTCAATCTTTTTCATGCTAACTTGATACCAATCATGTCCAATCACATGGATTCTTTCCAAATCTGATCATGCACGAAATATTGAGTGTATTCCATGCATAAAAAGATTTAAAAACTTAGGTTTGGTATTTTTCATGTATTTTAATTAATTAAATGAATTATTAGTAATTAAAAATTCAAATAAATAAATAAAAATGATGAAAAACTTCCCTTTGGGCCAAATGGTCGTGCACATGCTTTGGATGATGAATCTTGGAAGAAAAAGAGGCCCATTAGCATTTTTAAGACATTTGAAGCAATATTGACTTTTCAAAATATCCAAATATTTCCCAACTTCCACAAGGCATATCTTGCTCAATTTTTAAGCTTTGCTCATGTTCTTGGACATTTTGGAAAGGTCTTGGAGTCCTCCAACCAATGCCTTTGGTCCCATGTCATTTTGATTTACCAATATCAAGTTATGGCCTTTGACTTAAAGTCCCTTTTTGTTGACTTTTGAAAATGACCTATAATGTTGAAATTGATAACTTTTTGTGAGAGCATTTCTTGGACTTGAAGTGTGAAGAGGAGTTGTAGGAAATGTCTTTATCTTCACAATGAGATTTGGATGGAATTTTTCTGATAATCCATGTGGAAGTTATGCCTTGGTCAAGTTACAGTTGACTTTTTCAACTGTCCAAATATGGAAACTTTTGCATCTTGAGATTTTTTGAGCCAAGCTTTGAGAATCATGATCAAGAATTGATCAAATGATGTTTGTGGCTTCAAAATGAAATGTTGACCAAAAATTTGGACTTTTGACTGTCAAATGACCATTTTGCCCCTACAGTTGACTGTAGTGCAATTAGGGTTTTTGACTGTGCAATTTTGTGCTGTAAGTCTTGAAACTTGGTATGAGGATGCTTGACCATGTTTGTAAGCATGTGGGACTTGATTGGACCCTTGGAAACTTCATTTTCTTTGTCAGAACCAAAACCCTAGTTTTGACTGTTAGGAGGCCCTTGAACTGTGCAACCCTTGGGGAAATTTTGAAGCTTTGACTTGGCAAATTTTGAAGAATATGGGAGGGCAAATTTTGGGGTACAACAGTAGGCATTCAGGTTTTTCTCTTCATGAAGCAGTTTGGTGAGCTCCAGAACCTTCTTATCACTGGTGTAATATTGGGTTTCAAAGGTATCTCGCTCTTCCTTTAATTGAACCCAAGCTTTCTGCAGGTCGTCGAGAGGGGTAGGCATGTCAGGATGAAGAACGGTGTATGGTACGTCTCCTCAATAACAGGCTCAATGATGACAGGAAGGATGGAAGGGTAAGGCATCAAGAGACTCTAAGCACGAGCCTGTACCCACCTAAGGTAAGGCTCGAGAGGGATAGAGTTTTTATGTCCTAAAGTCTTACTATCCACCTTATTCACCATTCCCCAAGAACGTGTAAACCTCTGGCGATAACCTTGGTCTTCTTTGTCGTAGTCGAACACCATACCTTAGATGAGCATCTCATGAGGGCCGTATCTTCGGGCATACCCAAACTGCCTAAGAGTTAGGCATGGGTTGTAGGTGATACCTCCCCTAATACCAAGCAGAGGCACATTAGGGAACTCCCCACAACGGTCAATGATAGAGATATCTTCCAAGGATCTCGAGCACCAACGGATATCAGAGTGGGTGAGAGACATCAATATTTGAGACCAAGTCAGTCTTTGCTCGTTCTTCAATGCTGACTGAGGCAGGTGTGAAGTGAACCACTTAGCGAGTAGGGGGATACAACACAAAAGGGTACCTCTTTTCTTCATGGCGCAGGTATGAAGGCAATGCAAGATGTCTCCTAGTAAAGTAAGTATAGGATTGTGAGAGAGAAAGACTTTGATGGCATTAACGTCTATGAATTGGTCTGAATTGGGAAACAGAACCAGACCATAAATGAGGAGAGCAAGTACATCTTCGAAAGCTTGGAAATCCATGTCATCCCAAAATGAACTAGCTTTTTCTAATAGAAACTTAGCTAAAAAGCCTTTAACCCCACTTCTTGTCTCTCAATTGGCTATGACGTCGACCCTCTTCACATGTAAAGCTTCGGCAATGACTTCAGGTTTTGGAATCCCTTCTAGACCGGTGAATGGTATCTGATTAATCACGGGCACCCCTAAGAGTAGAGAGAACTCTTCCAGTGTAGGTACCAACTGATAGTCTGGGAAAGTGAAACAATGATGTACGAGATCAAAGAATTGGAATAGTACACACATCATCTCTTCTTGGAAGTTGGATGTAGCCAAACTGAGAAGTCGACCATATTTCTTGGTAAAAGGAGAATCCCCGGGCACCCTTGAGGCTAGCTCTTGAAGTTGAGGATGTGCTTTTACAAAACTTATTCAGATGGTGTTTCTTCGGAGAGAATTCATGTCCTACAAAACAAAAACAAAGATAAATTTCTAAATCCTTGAAATGGTTAGTGAGCATGCATATGATGTTTATGATGTTTATGTACAAGCAAATATATACACACACAACAAACAAGTCTCTATGTTTTAGGCTTGCATGAGTTTTGTAGGTAAGTACCCTCTTGAAGTCTAGTTGGATCAACCTGTCCTAGAAATAATAATCGAGTTCTAAAGGATCTCAATATCACCGACCTTTCTCTTAGGTATTGTCTTAACACAACAATCTTTTCTTGCAGCCGAGATATCCCAAAAGTCTAGCCTTAATGAGTGTAATATCGAGTATCAACCAATTTTCAGCTCTACACCGAAACTGGCTACCTCACTACGTCCTAATGGCCAAGTTTGTTCAATTAGGGTTCTAAGGTCAATTAGTGCTTCATGACGCCATTCAGCAGCCCCGTATTATCCTCGATTCACCACGAGGGATACCGGTACCCACAAATGCGTCACACTAACATAGACATTGTTTCAACCATATCGGTATACGCCGTACAGTCTCCACAATCTATTGCTATTTACCTAAAAAGGTGTCCCAGATCTGGGTGGAGGATCAAAGTAATCCCAATACAAAGAACTAAATATAAAGCACAGAAATCAAATAATGAAAGCGAGTAAAGGTGATCTAACCCTAAGGTAACCCCACTTTTTAGAATTTAATCCCCAGCAGAGTCGCCAGTTCTGTGATACGGTGGGAGAACTGACTTGGTGTGTTTTGCGTTTTGATCGTATTTATGTGGATAGCAAGAGTCGCCACCGTCTTTTCTTTTATCCAAAAGGAAAGGTAAAAAAGCACAGGAAAGACCTTTCGAGATTATTTCTCGGGTTCGGGGGGTAGATTATGAAAGGGGAAGGTATTAGCACCCATTTCATCCATGGTTTTCCATGGGATCTTAGTTACTTGTTTAGATCACTTGCTTTTATTTGACAGTGTGCTTCTGGTGTGGGCTTTGAAAATGTTTTGAAAAAATCTCTTTGTAATGGTTCTCGTTTCTATAAGAACGCGTACAAAGTTTTGTTTCGAAAAGTGGTTCAAAGATGTTTTGCAATGGTTCTCGTCTCTATAAGAACGTATACAAAATGTTTTGAGATGAAAGTGTAGGTGTAAATATGTCTTTGTCGTGAGCAAGCGAGTAACTAGGAGCGAATCTACCTACTCGAAAGGTTTTCAATTGTTCTTTTCTTCCTCCTTTTAATGTTGCTATGTTACCATTAATTTGGTAAGAAGCCCCATCGTTGGATGTAAAGGGACAGGCGCGGGTCGATTTTACAGTCATCGAAAGCAACTTTTTGAGACGCTTTAGCAATTTTCGTAAGGGACGAGATCGTTTTATCAAAGGCAACGTTGAGGGTCATCGAGGGACTACGATCTTTTTATCGAAGGGTCATTACTAAAACGTTCCATGTTCGAGGGGCATGACTGTGTTTCCGAGGCAACAAGCGAGGTTACCCTAGAGATGCGCGTGTGAAAAGTGTATTCGTTTCAAGTTATTTTGTTGAAATTAGTTTATCTAGCGATTGATTTTATGTCTTGCCATGCACGCCTAATTACTATGCAGTATAAGGAAAACAGTAAATTGCGGAAATGGAAATTCTAAGCAATTACAACACTTTCAGGAATGGGGGGTACAAATTTACAAATGGGGATGAGTCGAATGCGATTAAAAGTATAAATAGCAAACAATACAACCAAATCAAATTGAAAATGAACAAATAATTAAATTAAAACAATTTAAAGTAAAATAAATAAAAATAATATGTTTGGTATTTTGTTTTGTGAGAAGTTTTGAAAGGAAAAGAAAATTCTATTCTAGAAAATAAAATAATTGACTAGAAAAAATTAAATCATATGTATATATTTTTTTTGTTTGAATTTTTATTATATATAAACTATTGATTACCCTTTTTAAAAAAAAGAAAGTTTATTAAACCATAAAAAAATGTTGACAAAATTAACTACAAAGTCCTAAATTAACTAATTTTGAAATTATACATATCTTTTATTTAATCGAATTTTAAAGTCAAATCTAAAGATTAAACTAAATTTGTTACCTAGAAGAAATCAAGAAATAAAAAAAAGAAAACAAAGCCTCAACAGGGGTTGAACCCGGTTCCTCTAGGATAGAGCCAATGATGCCTTGCCAACTGAGTTGTATTGTTTATTCATTTTTTTATAATGATTTAATTAATATTAAAGAATAAAAAATGTGAAATGGGTTGGGCCAAAAGATAGGCCCAAACCCGGTTTGGAGAAGAAACAAAAGAAATTTTTTTGCAAACCCTAGAGGAGGTAGGTGGTGCCGCAGTAACGTGTTGTTGTGTTGGAAAGGGAAAACACAGAATTAATTCCATAGCATTAATTCCAAGTAGAACGATTAACACAAAAAAAAATCCTCTTTCTCTCTTCAGTAACTCAATGTCATCTTTCTTCTTCTTACGATTTTTTTTTCTCAAATCAACAAAATCTCTTCCTCCTTCACTGAACAACAATAACCTTTGTGTCTTATCCTCCTCCTATATTCTCAACCGAATCTGATCCATTCCCTTTCTCACACTTTAAATCAATTATCAGAAATAACTTTATACAGAGATTAAATTCGTAAAGCAATGCATACAAGAGGAAAAGGTCTGTAATTGATACCTGATGACGGAAAACCCACGAGCACAGTGGTGGCCGGATCGGATGCGTTACTCCGAAGACTGGTTGTGATCTTCGACCAAAGAGCAAGGTACAAACGTGGCTTCCCGGTAATGTATGAAGAGGTACGTTGTCTCTTTTTCCTTTCTCTTTCTTTTTCTTCTGAGATTCGAACTCTTTAACAGAGTTTCATGGGTATTGAAGGTGAGTGATGGTGAGTTTTAAGAGGGTTGTAGAGTTTGGTTTCTGTAAGAATTTTTAACAGGGTGTCCAGAAGATTGAAGCTTTTTTTTTTGGATTTTTTTTCGTATTTTCTTTGTTGTATTCCCTGTTCTCTTTTTTTGGTCAATATGGGTTTGTAATATAAGTGAGATAGTGTGTAAATGGGGGGAAAACTGATGACTTTTAAACACTTTAGGACACTGTTTTATTGCTTTTTGTGGCAGATTTTTTGTGTTGTTAATTTAGTGCAACATTTGGACTGTTTGTGGACAGGTTAACAACAAGTTTAGGCAGTATGTGGAGCATAATTTTGGACTGATATAGGGCTGTTTTTTTTTGACAGCAAATGTGCAGCTTTTGGCAGCATTGCTGCAAGGGTAGCAGCAAGACCATTGTGCAACAAAACTTGGATAAGGACATAAAGGTTTTGGTGCAAGCTTGTGCAAGGATTTGGATCAAAGCAAGTTGGACAGCAATTTTGAGGCATGAAGTTTATAGGGAATTAGAAGTAGCTCAACTTTTGATTTTCTTGTAACTCCCTTTGCAATTTTCCTTGAAATAAATGATGTTTGAATTTTTGGTGTAAACCTTTGATGAATCTCAAAATTTCTCTTGAAAATAACCTTGGATGGAATTTGAAATATCCCTTATAATTATGTCTTGTATGAAGAATGAACCAAATGGGCTTGAATAGGTCATGAATGATGATGGTTGAATCTTTGAATGAATTTGAAGTCTCTTGAATGATTCTTGAATACAACTCACTTTTGATCAAAAATGTTGTTAACTTTGAATCATGAGTGAAAATATTTATCTTTTGTTGGCTTGTATGAACCTTGAATGATATTGGAAAAGAGTCTTGATCCATTCTTGAATAATCTTGAAATTTTGCACCAAATTGAACCTTGCCTTTAGATGAATGGGTTACGGCACATGCCTTGCAACCTCAAATTAACTATGATACATGCCTCAATTTTACTCCCATGATAAAGTTATTTTTTTTTTGAATTTAAAGTGGTCCATTGAATCATGGCTAAAAGGATGAGTGTCTTTGAAACTCTGAATTTAACTGAATTTAATGGCATCTCGCGAGTGAATATCCAACTCATTTCTAATGAGACCCTAATTCAAATCTTCGATTCATGGTAATTTGTAATACATGCCAATAGTATAAATCATGCCCTTTTAAGAAATTTAATGAACAATCCACCTTAATCTAATTATTGTTAATGTTCAATTTGCAAATGACTTGAAGTAGGCAACAAGCAATCAAAGAATCATTGAACTAAAACTCTAGCTTTATGAATTATCCTATCATAAGAATCAAATGTCCCTTGGGAAAACGTCTGTGACATGGACTGAACCTCGATCTTTGAGATAATATCATAGGCAACGCTATTTGTGATACTTCGCAAAAGAATTGCCTCAGGACGTTGAAGATTGAAGAAGTTATGACCGCTTAAACTTAAACTTGCAAGAGTTAACTTTTTGGTCGATGTAATTGTTTTCAGTTATCTGAACTATTGGTTGAGCAAACTTGTATTGTGAGGTCTGAAAACTGGTTTAAACAACCTTGAGGAGACATGAAGACCTATTTGAAACCTTGACGACTCAATTTCCTTGGGGAAGTGCGAAACCCTAATTGCTGATTGTTTGCCTAGGAGGAGAATCTGCTTGATCAACTTTTGAGCCAAATTGAGTGTTTGAAGAACTTTGGGATAGCATCCTGAGTGGAAAATGGGAGGGAAAATTTTAGGGTACAACATGGGGCATTAAAAGTCCATTTGTCCTTGTGCACATTCAAATCCTAATTTTCAGTTATCAGTGCTTGAGGAGGTGTCTTGAGCTGATCAAATCTTGTGCATTCTTGAATCAATGGAAGTCTTGTGAGAGATTACTTGAGAAACAAGAGGGAAAATTTTGAGGTACAACAACTGCCCCTGTTCAATCTTCTTAAACCTGAAGAGTTAGATTGGCGGATCCATCATTCGTGACTTGAAGGTGGAAGATGATTGAACACTAGAGTGTCTAGAAATTTGCACTCAAAGATGTATTGGGAATGGGCTTATAGATGCCATTTGAAGGAATGATGGTAAATACTGGAAGAAGTATCAGCACAAATCTTTGGTCGATTTATACTAAAACTTGATGTTTCACCTATGGAAAAAGGGTTAGTAAAATGTAGATGTATGCATGATGTTCATAAGATATGGCATTATTCTAAATGCATATTGTGTGTATATGCTATGATGTATGAATATGGGATGCATATTTGTCTGAGAAAATAAACCCCTGACTGCTGCTGAGGAGTTCTGAATCCTGGATTGCTGTTGGGAATTAACTTTTGAATATTAATTGTTATTTGGTCGGGTCCAGGCGTCACAACTTGCTGAGGATGAGAAAGTCAATTGCTATCTAGTCAGATCCAGGCTTCACGGTAACTTACTGGGGAAGAATAAATTAACTGTTATCTGTTCGGGTTTCAGGCTTCACAGAAAATTTCTCGGGGAGAGTGAAGTTAGGCTGTTATCTGGTTGGATTCCCAACTTCAGAATAACTTGTTGGGGATAAGGAAGTTAACTGTTATCTGGTCAGACTCCAGGCTTTGCAGTAACTTACTAGAAAGGATGAAGTTGAACTGATATCTGGTCGGGTCCAGGCTTCATAGTAACTTGAAATGGTAACTACTATCTAGTTGGGTCCAGGCTTCATAGTAACTTGAAATGGTAACTACTATCTGGTCGGGTCCAAGCTTCATAGTTTTTGAAAAGTTATACTATTATTTGGTCTGGTCCAAGCTTCATAGTGTCTTGCTGGGGATTGTAGCTAATTGTTATCTGGTCGGGTCCAGGCTTCACAATAACTTGCTTGAATAAACTAAGTTACACTGATATCTGGTTGGATCCAGGCTTCACAAATTTTGAGGTGGATGAAGTTAATTGTTATCTGGTCGGGTCCAGGCTTCATAGTAAACTTGTTTGAAAAGATAGAGTTGAACTGATATCTGGTTGGGTCCAGGCTTTACAGTAACTTACTTGGAGCTTAGTTGTTATCTGGTCGAATTCTGGGTTTCACAATAAACTTCTGAGGGGAATTACTATCTGGTCGGATCCAGGCTTCACAAAAGATGAAGTTGAAAACTGATATCTGGTCAGATCCAGGCTTCACAGTAACTTGTTGGGGTAGAGGCAAACTCTACTGGGGAAAATAAGTTAAACCTTGGTCTGGTTGAGTCCAGGTTCTTCTATATATTTGAAAAGTTAAACTATTATCTGGTCAGGTCCAGTTTTCACAGTATTTGAAAGTTGTACTATTATCTGGTCGGGGCCAGGCTCCATAGTATCTTGAAAATTATACTAATGTTTGGTTGGGTCCAGGATTCATAGTATCTTTTGGAGATAGTAAAGGCTTTATTGACGACTTCACTGGGGACTAGGGGTTGTGGCCCTCTGATTTGCAATAGTCTGAAAGGAAACCTTAAGCTGGAGAGGATAAACTCAGCTGGGGAAGACAGGCTCAGCTGGGGAGGATAGACTAAGCCGGGGAGGATATACTATGTCGGGGGAATTTTGTTGTCTGTTGATTGTTGTATGTTGGGGAAATAAACCCTGTTGATGAATACTCGATGAACTGCTACCGAGATGAGTTCTTTGAGGAAGAGATCCACAAGGCTTCTTCTTGTAGGACCAACTTAGCTAGGAGAGAGCTACCAAGAGATTGAGACTCTGGATGGAGATCAACCTATGCAAAGAGACTTTGTGGGTAACTTTGTTGGAGGATTGGTTTATTGTAGTCGGTCTTATAGGGATAATGTTAATGAAATAACTCTGTGGGGATATTCCTTATACATTAAAGAGATGCTTGTTACTGTTTTAGCAGGACACGTGTGCTAAATAATTTTAATCATGTTCATATGCATATGTTCGTTCAATTTTAGTCATTGGACAACTTTGCATTCAAAACAAAAACAAAAAGTTTGCACTTCAAAGTATATTTGTATTGATATTTTGCCCGTAAATAGGCGTTTTTGTACAAAGAGACGGAGATCCTAGTAATAGGAAATCGTCGAAAGGGAAACAAAAGTTTTGAAAACAAAAACAAATAGCCATGTGAAAATGATCTCATTGTATTCCAACTCCACTATTGCCCCAATGTCTTCGAATGCCCCTTGACGTTGACAGAAGTTGATTGGATTGATCTTGGACCGTTTGAACTCAGACCTTGGTAATAAAGTTGATTGTGGTGATTCCACTAGACATAGTCATACGCTTTCAATCCTTAATTTTTTCTTGGACCGCCCTTTCGGGTTTTTAGCCCACTAGGATACCCATTTTTTCTCAAGTCGCCCTTTCGGGTTTTCAACTTGCCGGGTGTACAATATTTTGCATATATCCCTAATTTTTGCCCAAACCTTTTGGTTTGCCGGGATGCCCTTATTTTGCCTAGGTGTGTCAACCTAGCGGGTCATTTTATGCGTAGTATTTTTTAACTATGTCCGCGTTTATAGGATGTGAGAAGTCTTCACCATCCATGATAGTCAGCATCATGGCACCACCAGAGAACACTCTCTTGAAAACAAATGGCCCTTCGTAGGTGGGAGTCCATTTGCCTATGGGGTCGCCTTATGGCAGAATGATGTGCTTTATCACCAAGTCACCAACTTGATATACTCGAGGCTTGATCTTTTTGTTGAAAGACGTGATCATAAGTTTTTGGTACGTTTGACCATGACAAACAGCAACCAATTTTGTTTCATCGATCAAGTTCAACTGATCCAATCTCGTCTGAATCCACTTGTCTTCGCCTAAGCCTTCCTCATTCATAATCCTTAGTGAGGGAATTTGAACTTCCACCGGCAAAACAACTTCCATGTCATAAACCAAGGAAAGGGGAGTTGCCCCAGTTGATGTCCTAGCTGAAGTACGATAGCCATGAAGAGCAAATGATAACATCTCATGCCAGTCCTTATAGGTTACTACCATCTTCTGCACAATCTTCTTAATGTTTTTGTTGGCCGCATCGACTGCGCCATTCATTTTAGGTCTATATGGAGAATAATTGTGATGCTTGATCTTGAACTGAGTGCAAATTTCAGTAATCATAGCATTGTTGAGGTTAGTCCCATTGTCAGTGATGATCCTTTCGGGGATACCATAGCGGAAGATGAGGTTATGTTTGATGAATCTGGCTACCAAATTCTTTGTGACTGAGGCGAATGAAGCGACTTCGACCCATTTGGTGAAATAATCTATAGCGACCAGAATGAAGCGATGTCTATTGGAAGCAGTGGGCTTGATCTCTCCAATCATGTCAATGCCCCACATTGTAAATGGCCACGGAGCGGTCATGACGTTCAAAGGGATAGGAGGCACATGGACCTTGTCAGCATAGATTTGGCATTTATGGTAAGTCCTTGAATGTTGATGGCAATCAGTCTCCATTGTTGACCAATAGTAGCCGACTCTTTGGATTTTCTTAGCCATGGTATATCCGCTTGAGTGAGTGCCAAAGAGACCATCGTGCATGCCTTCTATAATTTCCTCTACCTCCTTCTTGTCCACACATTGGAGTAGAGTAGAGTCATGGTTGCACTTGTATAATATTATGTTGCTTAGCAAGAATTTGGCTAAAAACCTTCGTAAGAACTTTCTGTCATTGATGGATGCTCCCTCGGGATACTCTTGTGCTTCAAGATATATCTTCACCTCATGGTACCATGGCTTTTCCGTATCAGTGTCAAGCTCACAGTAGTGTGCGGGTTCGTCGAATCTTCCGTATCAACTTGTACTTTTTCATTTCGAATAGTTTGTACAGGTGATCGGGATGTTTCTCTTCAGTTTGTGATCTAGAAATCATATCATCCACATATACCTCTACTTCATGATGGATCATATCATGAAACAAAGCCACCAAAGCTCTTTGATACGTTGCCCCTGCATTCTTCAACCCGAACGGCATGACCTTGTAGAAAAAGGTTCCCCATTGCATAATGAAAGTGGTCTTCTCCATGTCTTCAGGAGCCATTTTAATCTGATTATAGACGGAGAAACCATCCATGAAAGAGAAGACTTTATGTTGAGCAGTGTTATCGACCAAGACGTCAATGTGAGTTAGAGGGAAGTCATCCTTGGGGATTGCCCTATTCAGATCCCTATAGTCTACGCACATGCGAACTTTTCCGTCTTTCTTCGGTACTGGCACCACATTTGCAACCCATTGGGGGTAAGATGTCGTAGCTAGGAACCCTGCGTCAAATTGTTTCATCACTTCAGCTTTTATCTTTTCAGACATGTCAGGCCTCATGCGACGAACTTTTTGTTTGACAGGAGGACAATCTTCTTTTGTTAGCAGACGATGAACTACGATATCGGTATCCAACCCTGGCATATCTTCATACAACCAAGCAAACACTTCCGCATAATCATGCAACATCTGAACCAATATGCTTTTGACACTGCTTTCCAGGTTAGCGCCGATCTTGACTTCTTTCTTGTCTGTCTCGGTACCCAGATTGATGACTTCAACTGACTCTTCGTGCGGCTGAATAGCTTTTTCCTCTTGTAATAGGAGTCTGGCTAGTTCTTCCGATATTTCACAATCTTCCTCGCTCTCGTCTTAGACTTGGTTAATTGGATATTCGAAGTCATAGTCAGCAATAGTAGAGTAATTAGCAATAAGATCCAGAGTGGATGAGGACCTGCAAGAGTGTGCGTGTGTGCATGTAAGATACATGGCTATTTTGAAAAATGTATTTGAAGGAAAAGAAAGACAATGAACACAGAGATTTGAATGCAAAAGAGTCCAATGGTTTGTATTGAATGATCACATGATAATATGAGTGTTGTACCCCAAAATTTGCCCTCTTATTTTATCAAGATTTCCCCTTACAAGACTCTTTGGACTACAGACCAATTTAGGGTTTGTTCAGCTCAAGATATTTCCTTGCACTGATGACCTGAAATTAGGGTTTGAGTTTGCACAAGGATTTTTGGATTTATAATGCCTCATGTGACTTTCATACTTCATGTTGGACTCCTAAGATTTCTCATACCAAGTTTCAAGCCTTGAATCAAATTTTTGCCCAGTCAATTGGACAGTTGACCTAAAAACCAGCTGTATTGGTGAAAAAGTTAATTGTGGCCAATTTACAGTCAAACCTCATAATTTTTGATCCACATCAATATTATAGACTCATATGAACCATTTGATCAAGTTTGGACCACAACTCCTCAAGAAATTTGACCAAATCATCAAAAGGGCAAAATGGTCAAAATTAGGATTTTGACTGTGGAAGGGCAATTTCTGATTTTTCACCTAGCCAATGGCAAATTGGATTCAAGCATGGTTTCAAGGCCTCAGTGGCATCATCTTGACCTAATCACAAGGTTCAAAAGATCTCAAATGCATTGGATTGACAGATGAATTTTCCAGTCAACTGATCAAAAATCAACTGTACACAGAAAAGTCAAACTTTGACTTTTTGGTCAAAATCAAGTGCCAAGGGTCATTTTTCATCAAGATGTGTCAAAACATGAAACTTGTTCACCAAGAAACCTAATTTTGAAAATTAGGGTTTAAGATTGAAAATTTTCATAACTTAGAAATTTTCCAACTTATGAAAATTTCTTATTTTTTCCCAACTTTTCCCAACTTTTTCACCATGATGCAATTGGATTCAAAGAAAACTTCCAACATGAAAGTTGTATTCCTCCATAAAATATACAACTTTTATTCACAAAGTTTTCCCAAAAGATGCTTGGATCTCAAGTTATGATTTTGTGAATAGGGGTCCATGAAACTTTTAACTTAGTGAAATTTTGCCCTAGTTTAGGCAGAATTTTGACCTATCTTCATGGAAACGTTTCACATAGTTCCAATTGGAATCTAAAAATACATTTCAAAGATGGATTGTAGATCATGTTATAAGATTTCCAAAATATCCAAGAACTCTCCAAGATCATTCATGGTTAGGGAGAATCGAAAGTTTGAAAATGGCAAATTATCATTTTTGTCCAAGGCATTTTGCACATTGCTACAACTTGCAAATCTGTCCAAAGCATGCTTGTACTTGGTTTACAGGTTCTAATCCTTTCTACACTCATAAATTAAATGCAAATACATTGGTTAGAGGCTTCGTTCTGAGCTTTAGAATATTACACATTGAATTAATCCATTTTTGGTAAAAAGATAACATTGCTATTTTGATAAAGTTAGCTTTTTGCAATTTTGTTTCCCTTGAGCCTTGAACCCAATCTCTTGCAGCAAACAAAGTCCACAAACTTGGGGCAAAGTACACCAACTATGTGCAGCTAAGGAGCAGGCCTGTATAGGCCTTGGCATTGTCAAAATCAACTTTTGCTTCAAAAGCAAGTAACTTGAAAAAGTCCAGAGATCTGGTGCATCTGTTGAGAGTAAGTCTAAGTCTCATTTCAAACAATCTCAGCATATCACACCAAGCCAAAAGCATGAGCTCCAAGCCTCTCAAACACCCTTAAGTACAAAAATCACAAGTTCTTGCAAAAACAGGGCAAGTTCTGCAGATTCACTTCCAAAACAAATTTGCCTCGTGCGTTTTGTTTGAAACCACTTCAAACACATTCAATACATTCCATCTGAACTATCCAAGCCATTCTCAAGCAAATGTAACTCCATTTTCAAGCTTCACCATTTTCAAATTCTGAGTTTGTAGGTTGAGTTCTGCAAGGAGTTTCAGATCATTTCAAAGCAAGCTAAGCATTGGGAAAGGTCAAAGGAACATCAAGCAAGCTCAAAAGTCCTTCAGGCCTCACTCACAACTCCTACATTGCCATACTCGAACTTGACTGAAACAAGTATTTCTCAAGTTTCTAACTCCTTATTTAGGCATCATTGAGCTTAGGTTTGTGAAGCAAAAATGTAGTCTCTAAGTTGCTTGAGCTGTACATATGCATAGCTTCCATTTATATTATCTGAGCTGGGAGAATTTGGATGTTGAAGTTGCTGAAAAAATTAGGTCATAAATTAGGGGCACTGAAATTCTCCCTGGTTTCTTAGAGTTAGATCAAGTTTTTTATATGGTCAGAATCGTGGTTTAAAACTCTATAAGTTTCATGTTGTGTATTTTTGATTTCATGCAAAGAATAGCAAGAACAAGTTTCAAGTTCATAAGCGCGCGTGTTTGGTCGTTGGCCAGAGGACAGGGACGAAGGACATTGGGCTTGGGCTTGTTTGCTTCTGCTTTTGACACCCCCTAGTTTATTATTTGCACCCCCTGGCCCATTTTCTTTATTTTTGCATATTTTTCATTTCTTTTTTTTATTTTCTGACTTTATTATTTTTCTTGAACATTTAAAATCACAAAAATTATTTTCTTTATTTTTTGGCATTTTATCATATTTTTATTTTATTTTTATTTTGCATAATAAATAATTATTAGGTTAATATTACTTTATTTTATTAATTAAAATTTGTAAATAATATTGAAATACTTAAATATTTTATTTTTATTATTTATACACTTAAAATAATATTTTATCACATAATTTAATTTTTAACATTTTTGTATATATTTTTATTTATTTTCTTGTACATAAAAAATGAATAAATAACTAATTAGAAGATTGTGAAGTGCCGGGAGAATTGGCTAGACTGCTACAACAGGAAGAAAGGGCTATTCTACCTCACGAGGAGCTGTTAGAGACAATCAACTTGGGTACTGATGAAGACAGAAAAGAAGTCAGAGTGGGTGCCAACCTAGAGCCAAGTATCAAGGAGCGCTTGATTCAGCTGTTGAATGAATATGTTGAGATCTTCGCCTGGTCTTACGAAGACATGCCGAGACTTGATACAGACATTGTGGTTCACCGTCTACCCACAAGAGAAGACTGACCACCAATTAAACAAAAAGTCCGCCGCATGAGGCCCGACATGTCTGAAAAGATCAAAGCAGAAGTTATGAAGCAGTTCAATGCTGGATTTCTTGCTGTTACTTCCTATCCATAATGGTTTGCTAACATTGTTCCCGTGCCTAAGAAGGACGGCAAAGTGAGAATGTGCGTGGATTACAGGGACTTAAACATGGCTTTCCCTAAAGATGACTTTCCACTTCCGCACATTGACATCTTGGTTGACAACACAACTCAGCATAAGGTATTTTCTTTCATGGACGGATTCTCAGGTTATAACCAGATCAAAATGGCCCCTGAGGACATGGAAAAAACTACTTTTGTTACACAGTGGGGTACGTTCTGCTACAAAGTGATGCCATTCGGACTGAAGAATGTCGGGGCAACCTATCAATGCGCCATGGTAGCTTTATTTCATGATATGATACATCATGAGATAGAGGTCTACGTAGATGACATGATAGCCCGATCACAGACTGAAGAAGAACACCTCGACCATCTGCAAAAGCTGTTTGTCAGGTTGAAGGAGTACAAGCTCAGACTGAACCCTAACAAGTGCACTTTCGGAGTCATATCCGGTAAACTCTTGGGTTTCATTGTCAGCAACAAAGGCATCGAGGTTGACCCTGCCAAAGTCAAAGCTATATAAGAAATGCCTGCCCCTCGCACTGAGAAGGAGGTCAGAGGTTTCTTGGGACGCCTAAACTACATTGCTAGGTTCATTTCTCACCTAACATCTACCTGTGAGCCAATCTTCAAGCTGTTGAAGAAAGATCAGGTGGTTAAATGGAATGATGACTGCCAAGTTGCTTTCGATAAAATCAAGGAGTATTTGCTAGAACCTCCTATCTTGATGCCTCCCATCGAAGGAAGACTGCTAATCATGTATCTGACTGTCTTGGAGAATTCAATGGGGTGCATACTGGGCCAACATGACGAGTCTGGCCGAAAAGAGCATGCCATTTATTACCTTAGCAAAAAGTTTACCGACTGTGAGACCCGATACTCACTGCTCGAGAAAACTTGTTGCGCTTTGGTATGGGCTTCTTGCCGGCTAAGGAAGTACATGTTGACTCATACCACTTTGCTGATATCTAAGATGGATCCGATCAAGTACATATTTGAGAAGCCTGCTTTGTCCGGAAGAATCGTTAGATGGCAGATGATCCTGACCGAATATGATATACAGTACACGACCCAAAAAGCTATAAAGGGGAGTGTGCTAGATGACCATCTGGATCATCAAGCTGTCGAAGATTACCAATCCATGAGGTTCAACTTCCGCGACAAGTATATCATGACATTGGACAACATTGAAGAGAACAAACTATATGACAGACCTAAACAAGGATCCCGATGGACCCTGTACTTTGATGGTGCCTCCAATGCACTTGGCAACGGTATCGGCGCAGTACTTATCTCTCCAGAAGGTTTCCATACACCTTTCATAGCCAGACTCTGTTTCAATTGCACCAATAACATGGAAGAGTATGAAGCTTGTATCTTTGATCTCAAGGCTGCAATAGACTTGGGAATCAAATCTTTGATTGTTTTTGGAGACTCAGCTTTGGTCATCAGTCAGATCAAAGGAGAGTGGGATACTAAACATCCAAACCTCATCCCTTACAAAGAACATGTCCTGACATTGTTACCACATTTCGAGCAGATTACCTTCGAGCACATTCCGCAAGAAGAAAATCAGCTAGCAGATGCTCTAGCTACAATGTCATCCATGTTTAAACTTAACTGGGATAATGAGGCTCCCCAAATCACCATTGAACGGATGGACGAACCTGCACATTGTCACGAGATTAATACCGAAGAAGTGGTGGACCGACCTTGATTTCACGAAGTCAAAAGGTATCTCGAGGCCTAAGAATATCCTGAAGGAGTTTCAGTCAACGACAAAAAGTTGTTAAGGAGATTCTCTGCCAAGTTCTTCCTGAGAAATGGTATCCTATACAAGCGCAATCATGATTGCATTCTGCTTCGTTGTGTGGACAAGGTTGAAGCTGAGCAGATCATGGCTGAACTGCACAATGGTACCTTTGGCACTCACTCTAGCGGACATACGATGGCCAAGAAGATTCTACGGGCGGGCTATTACTGGTCTACCATGGAAGCTGACTGTCATCAACATTCCCGTACTTGCCACAAATGTCAAATCTATGCGGACAAGGTACATATACCCCCAGTTCCTCTCAATGTCTTAATAGCTCCTTGGTCGTTCACTATGTGGGTAATCAACATGATTGGAGAGATCAAGCCTACAACATCCAATGGACACCGTTTCATTCTGGTAGCCATTGATTATTTTACCAAGTGGGTCGAAGCAGCTTCCTTCGCATCTGTCACAAAGAATGTTGTTGCTCGCTTCATCAAGCAGAACCTCATTTGTCAGTACGGTATCCCCGATAGGATCATCACTGACAACGGTACAAACCTGAACAATACTATGATCACCGCCTTGTGCGAGCAGTTCAAGATTCAACATCACAATTCATCTCCCTATCAGCCAAAGATGAACGGTGCTGTCGAAGCTGCGAACAAAAATATCAAGAAGATTATACAAAAGATGACAGTCACCTACAAGGACTGGCATGAGATGTTACTGTTCGCTCTCCACGGGTACCGTACCACGTCGCGTACATCAACTGGGGCAACACCCTATTCTTTGGTATACGACATGGAAGCTGTGTTACCTATCGAGGTTCAGCTTCCCTCCTTGAGAATCATGAAGGATGCTGGTTTGAGTGAAGGCGATTGGATTCAGATCCGGCTTGATCAACTTAACTTGATTGAGGAAAAGTGACTTACTGCTGTTTGCCATGGTCAGGCGTATCAAAAACGGATGATTAAGGCTTTCAACAAGAAAGTCAGACGACAAGTATATCAAGTCGGGGATCTTGTAATCAAGCGGATCATCTTGCCGCAAAGTGATCCCAGGGGAAAATGGACTCCTACCTACAAAGGACCATTTGTGATCAAAAACATCTTTTCTGGTGGGGCAATGATTTTAACCAACATGGACGGCGACGACCTACCGCACCCTGCGAACGCAGACATAGTCAAAAGATACTATGCATAAATGACTCGGCAAGTTGAAAACCCGAAAGGGCGACTTGGGCAAAAAAGGGCATCCCGGTGAATCGAAAACCCGAAAGGGAGGTGTGATCAGTGGGAAAGAGAACTGAATTTTTTGGAATGCTGGTTCGCGTTTTGCATTTGTTTTCGCAAAATGTTGCGGTAAGCAAGAGTCGCCACCGTCTTTTATTTTATCCAACAAGGAAAGGAAAAAAGCACAGAAAAATTCCTTTTTAGAGATGTTTCTCGGGTTCGGGAGGTAGATTATAGAAAGGGAAGGTGTTAGCACCCTTTCTATTCATGGTTATCCACGGGCTCTTAGGTACTTGCTCAAAGTGTTTTCAAAATTGCTTTTCTTTGTGTTTGTGGGTTTGAAAGAAGTTTTTTGTTTGAAAGGTGTAAGTGCGAAAAGTTTTGTTTTGTTTTAAAAGGAGCAAGTACTTAAGAACCATCTACCTACTCGAAAAAGGAATCAATATGTGCTAATGTCCTTTATACAATGCTATCCCACTATGAATGAGTAGGTAGCACCGTCGTTGGAGTTTTTCGGGTCAATTCGATTAAGGGACGTGTGGTCACTAAAGCAATGTTAGGACGCCTTAGCGGTAACCCTAATGTCTTAGATCATTTTTCTGAGGCAACCGTTTCGAGGAAACTTATGATCTTTGGACAAGAGGGCGACCTCTAAAACTTCCTATACTTAATGACCACGTTCGAAGGCAACCAAGTGAGGTGTACCCTAAGAGTGCGCATGTGCGAGTGTTTTATTTCGGTTAATTTTATCTTTGTACATGTCATGGGTGAGCTATGTTGATTTTAAGTTCATACATTTGATCTTGTCATGCATTCCCTATTATCAAACATCTAACAATGTATAGTTGTGGAATTTAAATCTAAACTATTACAAGGCGTCGGGTATTTACATCGCCAAAAACAACCCTTGAAATTTAAATTGCAGAAAATAAAATAAAGCGATAAAAATGTCCTAATTAAAAGCTATTACAAACCGGAGGCAAGTACATTAATATGATAAAAATAAACAAACGCGTGCGGGAAATTAAATCGAGCGCAAAGTTCTAGGGTCTTGACCCTTTTTGTTAAAGAAAAGATTTTTTTGCTTATTTTTGAATTAAACGGGATTAAATTAAATGAACAATTAAATTAATCTAAATAATGAAAATATTTTTGGGTTTTTGAGTTTTTTAGGAAATAAAATAAAATTGACTAAAAATATTAAAAACCTAATTCTACATTAGTTTTAATTTATTGCAAAAATATTAAATGTTTAAACCTATTTAAAACTAAATTAATTAATTAATATTTATTTTCAAAAATAAAATAATGAAATTAATAATAAAAATAATATTTTTTGTTTTCTGATTTTATGAAGAAAAAATTATTAATTTGTTAGTGAAATAAATAATAATTATTAAAATAATTAAATAAAAGAAATATAAAGAGAAAAAGAAATAAACCAAATGGGGGGGGGGGGAGTGCTGGGCCTGATTTGAATGTGAAAATAGAAATTCCAAGCCCATTTACTGCAAGCCTGCCTTGACTTTCCAGATCACCCACGCGTGTGTTGACTTAGATGTATGGTGAGCCTTCAATCCTGGCCTTTGGATTTAGCTTGAAGGCCATCTGGCATTTGAGATCAGGAGGAGCATGATAGTCCACGCTTGCTGAAACCACATGCAATTGCCTGGAGAAAAATAAGATAAATATATTGGGGGACCTGGGATTCGAACTCAGGTCCCATGAGACTTTGACATAGTGCACTTACCAACTGAACCATTGTGCTTGTTTGTTATTAGGATACGTGACAATTATTATATTCAAAACAAAGCATTATGCCTGAAATAAAAAAAAAAACAAGCGCGAATATTTTAAATGGACCAATCAGGGGAAGACACCTAGTCGTCTTCTCCACAGGTTTTCTGGTTTATTTCCTGCGGATTTGAATCTGTAGCAAAATCCCTAGCTACCTTCTTAAATCATCTGTAGGCCATGGAAACGAGTTTTGAGAACATCATCATGATCGTCTCTCTTCCCTGAATACAACCATGGCCGTTATTTTCCCAAATTGTTCCTGCACAACAAACGCCTAAATGCAAACCTCCAAAACCCTAGGTTCGGGTATTGTGATATAGCTCATGAAAACAAAATCAACTGATACAAAAAGCTTAGAAATTGAATGGAAAGCATGATTATACAAAAAATTTGGCAAAAGGATGCAAGAAAATGGATTCACGATTCCATGTACAAGGCTATGTTCGTGGACACTTACATCGCAATTCAGGTGGCGAGAGGGCTTGGTTTTCATGGCAATCGCTTCAGTGGACCTCAAGCAAGGAGATAACGTTGAGTTTTTGGACTGAATTCGCCTCCAACCAAGATTTTGATCTCACACTTTTTCAAGCTTTTTTCAGTTTTGGTTTGGCTGTTTCTGTCACTTTTTTGGTCGTGTTCTGTATGTCTCTAGCTTGTACATGTATAAGGGATTGCATTAGGTTAAATCTTTGGGCTTGAATCCATGTGCCTTGATGAATTGAGATATGATTTGATCACCATTAACAAAGCTTCCATATTTGTCTCAAATCAAATATTTTGTACATAACATGGCATGATTCGGATTTGATTTGGTCCATGATGATACTTGAAGCCTATATCAATCAAAAAGATTCAATTCCATCAATTTTTGGATTTTATTTGAATTAATATTGATTTAAAATGAATTAATTCAATAAAAATCAAATAAAATAGAAAAATTAATGAATGGACATGACACTGAAGATAGGACACGTGTGTGGTGTGACAAGATCAAATCAAGTGGAAAAAAGTGGGCCCTTTTGTCAAAAATTGGAGTTTTGGGGATAGTTGACTTTTGGCAATTTTGGAAAAATGTCCAACTTCTACAATGCATAACTCCTTCAATTTTAAACTTTTTGAGGTGTTGTTAGACTTTTTAGAAACCTTGAGATGTAATATAACCAAACCTTTTGGTCTCATCTAATTTTGATATTCCATGCTCAAGTTATAAGCTTTGGCAAAAAAGGTGTTTGGTTGACTTTCAAAAATGACCTATAATGTCCAAATTTGTAACTTTTTGTGAGAGCATTTCTTGATCTTGGGGTGTGAAGACTGATTGTAGGAAATTGCATCCCCTTAAAAATGAGCTTTGTATGGGTAATTTATCATAAAGTATGAGAAAGTTATGCTTGGTCAAAGTTGAGTTGACTTTTCCTACAAAACCCTAATTTAGCAACTTTTGAATCTTGATGAATTTTGAGCAATCCTTGATGAATCATGATCAACCCTTGATCAAATGATGAATTATCCTTCAAAATGATAATGTTGACAAAAAATATTGAGGTTTGACTATTTGTAGGTCACAGTTGACTTTTGCCCTAGCACAGTCGATTTTTGGACCTCTTGAGCAATTGACTGGCCAAACTTTCTCTGCAGGGCTTGAAATTTGACATGGATGAACTTGAGAATATATTAGGACATTGGGGAGAATTTGAGGCCATTTGGATGTAAGGACCTTGATGCAACACAAAACCCTAATTTTGAATTGACTGCCTTAGGAGGTGATTTGACTGTTCAACTCTTGAGCTAACTTGAGTCACTTGGAGACTATTCTTGACATGCCTTGAGAAATATGGGAGGGAAAATTTTGGGGTACAACAGGAGGTTCAGGCAAAATTTAGGGATAAACAAAAAAAAATCTGTACACCTGGCAAGTTGAAAACCCAAAAGGGCGACTTGGGCAAAAAAGGGTTTCCCGGTGGACTGAAAACCCGAAAGGGCGGTCCAAGCAAAAGTTAGGGAATTAAAGCGTATGAATATGTCTCATCGGATCACTTAAGGACAATCTCTTCACGGATAAACTTTGGGTTTCTGATCAACTCAATCATCTTCGGACGAAGCAACAAATGGACAAGATATTCAGAGTTACGAAGGCTATAGCAGAATGGGAACCCCATGGAATTTTTTACACATAGCCATCTTTCTTTGTATAAATTTTTCTCATTTTTTATGACAAAATTCTCTTACTAGGGTGTATGTCTCCTTTGTACAAAATACTTACACAAAGTTAATACAAAGATACTTCAAAGTGCAGAAAACTATTTGCCTTTTCTTCTTTTTTACACTTGTGTTTTATTTGAAAACGTCCAATGATTTTTTAAATGAGCATATGCATTTGAATATAATCACATGTTTACAAATGAACTAAACGGGAAAGAATAATTACTGATAGGTTGAAAGTATAGGAAGACGTCTTTAGGCTATTCCAAGAGAAATCCGCTGTAGTATATCATCTAGATCCTCCAGTGGAGCTAAAACCTTGAAATACATATCCCCAACGGAGTTATAATTTCAAATCCTTAATTCCCATCAGAGTTAAACTTCAAACTCCCAATCCCCAGCAGAGCAAAAACTTTGAATTACAGACCCTCAGCGGAGATGAAACCTTCTTCCCCATCGGAGTCAAATTCCAACTATTAATCTACAGCGGAAACCATTCAGTTTTCCCCAGATTCACCAGCAAGTTATCTTAAAATCTGAGAATCAACCAGATAACAGTTAACTTTTATCCCCAACCTAGGATAATTCCCCAGTAGATTGGCATACAGTCCAAACTCCTGAACTTTTTCCAAACAGGAATAAGCTTTTGTCCCCCAGAGTCCTGAGCTTACTCTCCAGCAATATAGCTACTCCCCAACGGAATGAAGATTCTCATTCTTGATTCCCCAGTGAAGTTGCCAGAGTCTTCATCACCCCCCAGCATGAGTTTGTCAGAATTTTTAATCTCCTGCAGATCGAAGATTCTCATTCTTGACTCTCCAGCATGAAGTCCCCAAGGATTCAAATTCCCCAGGAGATTGAAGATTCTCATTCTTAGTTCCCCGCAGAAGCCATCAGAGTCTCCCTTATTCTCCAGCAGATCAAGGTTCTCCTTTGTATGATCCCCAGTAGAGATCGTCAGGATTTTCCCTATTCCCCAGCCGAGTAAGGATTCCCATTATTTTAACCCCCATTTGAAGTCTTCAAAGTTCTCTGGATTCCCCAAGCAGGATTTTTATCAGTACTCCAACTTCAAAGACTTGAAGGATCCCTATATCCCTAGGAAAGTCGTGAAGGACTCTCACATCCCCATAGAAGTTGTCAAAGATTTTGAGTCTCCAGCAGCGATCATGGATTTATTTTCCCCGGAAGCAGTCAAGGATTTTTATTATCTCCAGTTATCAAGGATTTATTTTCCTCAGCAAGACAGCAAATCAGCTTACATGCGCATACATTACATTCATATATCATAAACATTGATAAAGCACATTTATTGCATCATACATTACATGCAACATAACTCTGTGTTTCAACTAACATTTTACCCTTTTCAGGATAAGATTAAAAGCTATCTTTAACAAATATTCAAATCTCAAATACAACTTAGAGATGCTCCAGACACGGATGCTATTCTATTGCTTATTCAAATCAATGCTCAGATTCCTGTTCTAGTTCAAGTTATGAAGCCCAGATTCAACCAGATAATATCTTGATTTTTTCTCCATCATACTATGAAGCCCGGAGATAGACCGAAAAAATAGTTGAATCCCCAGCAAATTACTGTGAAGCCTGGAATCGACCAGATAACAGTATAAAGTACCATGAAGCCTGAACTCGACCAGATAATGGTACACCTTAGATTCAAATTATGAAGCCTGGATTCGACCTAATAGTATCTTGATATCTCCAAATACTGTGAATCCTAGACACGACCAGATAATGGTAAAATACACTGAAGCCTGGACTCGACCAAATAACAGTTTAAGACACTGCGAAGCTCGGATTTCGACCAAAATAGCAGTTTACTTGGCTAATTACTAAGAAGCCCGGAATCGACCGAATATTAGTGTGCCTTAAATTCAAGTTGAAGCCCGGAGGCGACCGGATAATGACTTAATTCCTTCTAAAGCCTGGAGTATGACCAGATAAGAATTGAGAAATTGTGAAGCCTGGAGAATGACCAGATAGCAAGTTTAATCTCATCCCCCCAGTAAGTCACTATGAAGCCTGGAATCGACCAGATAGCAGTCGGTCTTATTTTCCTCAGCAAACACTGTAAAGCCTGGAGCACGACCAAATGGCAGTTCATTTTCACCTCTTCAACCAAGATATGATTCCCCAGTAGAATAACGGACGACTGAAGCTCCTAAAATTTTATTTCTACCACGATAAAGACCAGCATTCCCCGGCGTAGTTCTCCTCAACAACAGGTATACGGGCTCTCGCAAAGGAATCTCTTATGCGATCGACATTTATTCTGATGGCATCTTTAAGCCCATCTTCGAAAAGATTCTGTCACCTCTCCAAATGGCATCTTTAAGCCCATTTCCTCAACTACATTTTGACGAGTGCAAATTTACGGGCACTCTAGTGTCCAATCATCTTTTACCTTTGAGTCACGAACGACAAATTCGCCAATCTAACTCTTCAGGTTCAAGAAGATTGAACAGGGGCAGCTGTTGTACCCCAAAATTTTCCCTCTCATTTTATCAATATTTCCCCTCACAAGACTCTTTGGACTCAAGACCAGTTTAGGGTTTGTTCAGATCAAGACATTTCCTTGCACTGATGACCTGAAATTAAGGTTTGAGTTTGCACAAGGATTTTTGGATTTCTAATGCCTCATGTGACTTTCATACTTCATGTTGGACTCCTAAGATTGCTCATACCAAGTTTCAAGCCTTGAATCAAATTTTTGCCCAGTCAATTAGACAATTGACCTAAAAATCAGTTGTATTGGGGAAAGTGAACTGTGGCCAATTTACAGTTAAACCTCATAATTTTTGATCCACATAAACATTATAGACTCATATGAACCATTTGATCAAGTTTGGACGACAACTCCTTAAGAAATTTGATTAGATCATCAAAAGGGCAAAATGGTCAAAATTAGGGTTTTGACTATAGAAGGGCAATTTATGATTTTTCACCTAGCCAATGGCAAATTGGATTCAAGCATGGTTTCAAGGACTCAGTGGCATCATCTTGACCTAATCACAAGGTTCAAAAGATCTCAAATGCATTGGATTGACAAATGAATTTTCCAGTCAATTGATCAAAAATCAACTGTACACTGAAAAGTCAAACTTTGACTTTTTGGTCAAAATTAAGCGGCAAGGGTGATTTTTCATCAAGATGTGTCAAAACATGAAACTTGTTCACCAAGATACCTAATTTTGAAAATTAGGGTTTAAGATTGAAAATTTTCATAACTTAGAAATTTTCTAAGTTATGAAAATTTCTTATTTTTTCCCAACTTTTCCCAACTTTTTCACCATGATGCAATTGGATTAAAAGAAAACTTCCAACATGAAAGTTGTAGTCCTCCAGAAAATATAAAACTTTAATTCACAAAGGTTTCCCAAAAGATGCTTGGATCTCAAGTTATGATTTTGTGAATAGGGGTCCATGAAACTTTTAACTTAGTGAAATTTTGCCCTAGTTTAGGCAGAATTTTGACCTATTTTCATGGTAACTTTTCACATAGTTCCAATTAGAATCTCAAAATTCATTTCAAAGATGGATTGTAGAGCATGTTACAAGCACTCCAAAATGTCAAAGAACTCTCCAAGATCATTCATGGTTAGGGAGAATCGAAAGTTTGAAAATGGCAAACTATCATTTTTGTCCAAGGCATTTTGCACATTGCTACAACTTGCAAATCTGTCCAAAGCATGCTTGTAATTGGTTTACAGGTTCTAATCCTTTATACACTCATAAATTAAATGCAAATACATTGGTTAGAGGCTTTGTTCTGAGCTTTAGAACATTACACATTGAATTAATCCATTTTTGGCAAAAAGATAACATTGCTACTTTGATAAAGTTAGCTTTTTGTAATTTTGTTTCCCTTGAGCCTTGAACCCAATATCTTGCAGCAAACAAAGTCCAAAAACTTGGGGCAAAGTGCACCAACTATATGAAGCTAAGAAGCAGGCCTGTATAGGCCTTGGCATTGTCAAAATCAACTTTTGCTTCAAAAGCAAGTAACTTGCAAAAGTCCAGAGATCTGGTGCATCTGTTTAGAGCAACTCTAAGTCTCATTTCAAATAATCGCAGCATATCACACCAAGCCAAAAGCACGAGCTCCAAGCCTCTCAAACACCCTTAAGCACAAAAATCACAAGTTCTTGCAAAAATAGGGCAAGTTCTGCAGATTCACTTCCAAAACAAATTTGCCTCGTGCGTTTTGTTTGAAACCACTTCAAACACATTCAATACATTCCATCTGAACTATCCAAGCCATTATCAAGCAAATGTAACTCCATTTTCAAGCTTCACCATTTTCAAATTCTGAGTTTGCAGGTTGAGTTCTGCAAGGAGTTTCAGATCATTTCAAAGCAAGCTAAGCATTGGGAAAGGTCAAGGGAACATCAAGCAAGCTCAAAAGTCCTTCAGGCCTTACTCACAACTCCTACATTGCCATACTCGAACTTGACTGAAACAGGTATTTCTCAAGTTTCTAACTCCTTATTTAGGCATCATTTAGCTTAGGTTTGTGAAGCAAAAATGTAGTCTCTAAGTTGCTTGAGTTGTACATATGCATAGCTTCCATTTATATTATCTAAGCTGGGAGAATATGGATGTTGAAGTTGCTGAAAAAATTAGGTCATAAATTAGGGGCACTGAAATTCTCCCTGGTTTCTTAGATTTAGATCAAGTTTTTTATATGGTTAGAATCGTGGTTTAAAACTCTATAGGTTTCATGTTGTGAGTTTTTGATTTCATGCAAAGAATAGCAAGAACAGGTTTCAAGTTCATAAGCGCGCGTGTTTGGTCGTTGGCCAGAGGACAGGGACGAAGGACATTGGGCTTGGGCTTGTTTGCTTCTGCTTTTGACACCCCCTAGTTTACTATTTGCACCCCCTGGCCCATTTTCTTTATTTTTGCATATTTTTTATTTCTTTTTTTATTTTCTGACTTTATTATTTTTCTTGAACATTTAAAATCACAAAAATTATTTTATTTATTTTTTGGCATTTTATCATATTTTTATTTTATTTTTATTTTGCATAATAAATAATTATTAGGTTAATATTACTTTATTTTCTTAATTAAAATTTGTAAATAATATTGAAATACTTAAATATTTTATTTTTATAATTTATACACTTAAAATAATATTTTCTCACATAATTTAATTTTTAACATTTTTGTATATATTTTTATTTATTTTCTTGTACATAAAAAATAAATAAATAAATAATTAGAATATATATTTTCTTTTAAACAAAAACTAGGGTTTCCACCCTTTCCAAAAAAATAATCATTTTTATTTTCTAATTTTTTTAAGACATGAATAAACTTATTTTTACATACATAAAAATAATACAAAAACATTTTGTGCATATTTACATTTAATTGCATATTTAAATATTTGCTTATTTATTTATTTGTACAAATAAATTCAATATGGTTGTAATAGTTTTAGGGTTTTATTTTGAGCAATATCCCCCTATTCAAAACTTGTATCCCCCTCCCCATAATAATGTTGTAATAGTCTTAGATTTACTTTTACGCATTTTATTGCTTTCAAATCCATGATAGTAAATTAGGGTTTTGTATGCAAAGAAAAAAACAAAACAAATAGCATGACTAAACACAAGACAAAAATGCATGAAAAATGACAACACAATGCACACAAGCACCCCTAGGGTTTCATCCACTTTGTTGCCTTAAAATGACCATGGTATGCATGCTAGGTATCTTGGCAAAACAAAATCAAAACAAAAGATCATAGTCCCTCGATGACGCTATCTTGGTTGCCTATACAAAAATGATCTAGTCCCTCAAAAACTTGCTAAGATACTTGGCAATATTGTTATCATGGTCATACGATGACCCACGCCCGTCCCGTTTAACATCCAAATACAAGGTTGTTTAACCAATACAATGGTAAAACAACAATGTCAAAGGGTTAAAAATGTGTAGGAAAGATCTTTGAGTAGGATAGACAACTCCTAGTTACTTGATCAATTTGCAAACATCCTTGCTATTTTCAAACAAACACACACATAATTTCAAAACATTTCCCAAAATAAACTTTCAAACATTGAAACATTTTTCAAAAGACAAACACCTTTGTATATATTCAAACAAGAATCATTACAAAGGTTGCCTAAACAAAGGCCTCTTTTAAAAATATTTTCAAAAACCACAAAGCACCATTTCAAACAATTGAAAAGCAAAAGCAAGTGATCTAAACAAGTAACTAAGAGCCCATGGAAAACCATGGATGAAAAGGGTGCTAGCACCTTCCCTTTTCATAATCTACCCCCCGAAACCAAGAAAACATCTCAAAGGGCTTTCCTGTGCTTTTTGACCTTTCCTTTGTATAAAATAAAAAGTCGGTGGCGACTCTTGCTAAATCGAAACATTTGCAAACACAAACGCAAAACCTCAAGTCAGTTCTCCTACCGTATCACAATGATCATAAATAAAACCCTTGACAAATGGACCAAAGTGCCCCGGGCCAGGCACATGGCTTAAAAGTCATTGTTAAATATTACAGATAAAATGTTCTTGAATTCAATAAAAATCAATAAACAAGTAGATTACTCCTCAATGAAGGAGATGGGCACGAAGTCTTTTGCATGCCAATTCTTAAGCTCTGTTGTAATAGGATACACCCAATCTTAGAATGCAGCTTCATCATCAGAATCACCCACAACGTTAACTTCATGGCTTCCAATACGGAGAGGTGGCTTTCCTGCACGAGCGCGCCTTAATTCCTTTTGAGCCTTGACAATGAAACCCAAACCAAATTTGTCCACTTTGAATGGGATCTCGAGGAGTTTCCCCAAAGTATCACAGCTTCCTTCTTCAATTATAGCACGTGCATCTTTGACTGAAACCATCTTCAGCATGACCTTAACAGCTTTAGACACATCAGAGGAACATTTGGTAGTAGCAACCATTGGTGGCACAACTTCAAAGGCTTGACATGGGGTCTCAATAAATTCTCCATCCATCTCTACGTATTTGAAAGAGTTAAGGTGGATTACCATGAACTCCTCCTCACCACAGACGGTGACAATTCTTCCTTTAACCGGATACTTGAGCTTTTGATGGAGAGTTGAGGTTACTGCCCCAGCTTTATGGATCCAAGGGCGACCCAACAGACAAGAATAGGCAGGATGGATATCCATGATGTAGAAGGTGGAGTTGAAAATTTGTGAGCCCACCTTGATTGGAAGGTCTACTTCTCCATGAACTGTCCTTTTTGATCCATCGAAGGCCCTCACAATGATATCACTTGGTTTCAAGACTAAACCTTCATAGTCTAGACGGTCTAACACCCCCTTGGGTAGTACGTTTAAAGAAGAACCAGTGTCGACCAGAACATATGCTACGGTGGTCCCCTTGCACTCGATGGAAACATGTAGAGCTTTATTGTGGTTCTTCCCAAGCCATGTTAGATCAACATCTGAGAATGCCAAACCATTATTAGCCGTCAAGCTAGCTACGCAATTCTCAAATTGGTTAGTTGTGGTCTCATGAGGGACATGAGCCTTCTTCAAGAATTTGATTAATGCCCAAGCATGAGCATCTGAACATAGTAGGAAAGACATCATAGAAATATTGGAAGGTGTTGTACCCCAAAATTTACCCTCTCATTTTACTCAACACATGCCCATTGAGATCCTTAACTTGCTCAAGGATGCCCAAGAGTTGACCAGACAAACTCTCTCTTAAGGCAATGTACCTCAAACTAGGGTTTCCATTTTCATCAATATGGGTGAACTCCAAAGACCTAATATTCTCTACATGGTCATAATATGTTATCAAGACCCTCCATGTCAAATATCATGCCTTGCACAAGAAGTTTGCTCAGTCAACTGCTCAAATGCTTGAGAATCGACTGTATTAGGTCAAAAGTCAACAATGGCCCACATACAATCAAACTTCAAGATTTTTGGTCAACATCAACACTTTGAAGTGAATTTCATCATTTGATCAAGGGTTGATCATGATTCCTCAAGGAATGCCCCAAATTCATCAAAACCCAAAAGTTGCTAAATTAGGATTTCTTAGGAAAAGTCAACCAAACTTTGACTAAGCATAACTTCCTCATACTTTATCAGACATTTTCCATCCAAGGCTCATTTTGAATAGGATGCAATTACCTACAATTAATCTTCATCCCTCAAGTTCAAAATATGCACTCACAAAAAGATATGAATTTCCACATTATAGGTCCCTTTGAAAAGTCAATAAAAACACTTTTTGGGTCAAAGCTTCTTACATGAAAATGGAAGACCCATTTGAGATGAGAATAAAAGGGATGTTTAGGGGACATCCTAAGCTTTATAAAAAGTCCAAGAACACCTCTCTAGGGTTAAAATTGGAAGAGATATGCCTTGTCAAAGTTGACCATTTTTGCAAAATTGCCAAAAGTCAAATGTGCTCAAAAATGCATTTTTTGCCAAATGGGCCTAACTTTTTATGCTTGCACCTCACTCATAACATGGTCCAAGACCTAAATATTCACCCATACATTATTTGCTTCATTTTCCATTTTATTTTGATTTTTTATTAATTAAAAATTGAATTAAATCAAATAAATGACAAATAATAGCAAAGATTTGTTTTGATCTGATTTTTGGACATAATCACAAGCTAATTATGCTGGCATATCAGGATCAAATCGAATCAAGGTTTATTGGCACAAGAATGGCATGATTAGGCCTAATTTGGAAACAAATCATACAAAGGAAAAATCATATCCAATCTTCAAAAACTTCAAAGATACCAGTTGTTTTTATAACCCTAATTCACTTAGGGATATATAATGAACAAGACCAAGTGCAAAACAAAGGGTTAGCAGTCGTGAAAAGCCCAGAACAAAACTCAAAAAGTTACAAGAAAGTGAGAGATCTTTCTTGGACTTAGAGGTTGATTCAGGCCATTCTAAGACTGCCAATAGACTCCTGGACATCTCCAGAATGTGTCTCAATCAATTACAAGCATTTACACGCCCAGAATCGCAAGACACAGAGTTACGGTTTGCCCTCTTTTTTTAAAATCGATTACTGCAGTTCTCGCATCTTAAACACGTTTGAATGATATATTTGTGATTGTTGATGTGTTTGCAACATGACTGAATGGTTTAATTGAGTTTTTGATTCCTACATACGCATGTGCCATTGCTAGGATTTTCATGGTCATTTTAGGGCTTTTCCATACAAGTTGAATTGGCCAACGAAAAGGATACTATGATGTTCGTGGGTGTTGTACCCAAAAATTTGCCCTCCCATATTCTTCAAAATTTGCCAAGTCAAGCTGCAAAATTCCCCAAGGGTTGCACAATGCAAAGGTCTCCTATACAGTCAAAATTAGGGTTTGTGTTCTGATCAAGAAATTGAAGTTTTCAAGAACCCAATCAAGTCCCACATGCCTATAAACATGGTCAAGCATCCTCATATCAAGTTTCAAGATATTCAGCACAAAAACTGCACAGTCAAAACCCTAATTGCACTACAGTCAACTGTAGGGGCAAAATGGTCATTTGGCAGTCAAAAGTTCAAGTTTTTGGTCTACATATCACTTTTAAGCCACAAACATTATTTGATCAATGATTGATCATGATTCTTAAAGCTTGGCTCAAAAATCATCAAGATGCAAAAGTTTCCTTATTTGGACAGTTGAAAAAGTCAACTGTAAATTGACCAGGGCATAACTTTCACATGGATTATCAGAAAAATTCCATCCAAATCTCATTTTAAAGAGAAAGACATTTCCCACAACTCATATTAATACTTCAAGTCCAAGAAATGCTCTCACAAAAAGTTATCAATTTCAACATTATAGGTCATTTTCAAAAGTCAACAAAAAGGGACTTTAAGTCAAAGGCCATAACTTAAGATTGGTAAATCAAAATGACATGGGACCAAAGACATTGGTTAGAGGACTCAAAGACCTTTCCAAAATGTCAAAGAATATGAGCAAAGCTTAAAAATTGAGCAACTTATTCCTTGTGGAAGTTGGGAAATTTTTGGATATTTTGAAAAGTCAACATTGATTCAAATGACCTAAAATTGCTAATGGGCCTATTTTTCTTCCACAATTCATCATCCAAAGCATGCACACGACCACTTGGCCCAAAGGGAAGTATTTCTTCATTTTTTTATTTATTTATTTGAATTTTTATTAATAATAATTCATTTAAATCAAATTAAATACATGAAAAATATTTAACCTAGCTTTTACAATCTTTTGTGCATGAAATCTACTCAATAATTCGTGTACAATTAAATGGGGAAAGATTTGGATTGATTGGATCATGATTGGTACAAAATTGCATGAAAAAGATTGAAAAAATAATGATTGAAAATCAAATCTCATAAACCATGAATACAAGAGATTTTGATCAAGTTTGTTGACCTAATTGGTTCATTACATAAGCCTGAACACAAACCTAATCCAAGGGACCATTGAGCTGCGCTAGAAACCAATTCACAAACTTGAAATTTTTGCAAAGAAACTCAAAACTGAAAACCTCATTCTAGGGCGATTCAAGAAACGATTTTTGTTTCATTAGCTTGCTGAAGCTTCATAGAACGATTTCCAATCAAAAACATTCATCAAAACATCAAGAATTGGTACAAGGAAACGGCCCTGTACAGAAAAAAATTCATAATCGTGTTTTAACATCTATGCATTTTCATGGCATTTTAATTGTTGATTCATACTCCTTATACAATTCTGAAGCTAACCCATATGTTTAATTGTATTTTTATGCACTGTGTGCCAACATACCATTGTTGCTTTTTAGGGTTTGCAGAGTTTCGAATTAGGGATTTTAAAGTAAGGTAAAATTAGGACATCACAGTGCCATGGTCGTGATCAGCGCATTTGGACGAAGAAGAAGCCACCCTCACGCCTAATTTATGAGCGCCCTAGAGCTAGTCGCTATTTTTCAGAAGCTAGCCTAAAAGAACACCATGAAAAACATTGCCTAATGTGTTTGTGTTTCAGGAACGAGGAAGAAGATGACCTCGTGGCATCAGCGGATTGGCTAGTTTAAATTTCGCGCGCTGATTTCCACTAACCATTATTTTCTCATTATATTATTCTTCAGTTATTACATATACAACACGCGCATCTGGCTCCACTGGCAAGCATAGTGACTGGTAAACCAAAGGACCTGGGTTCGAGCCCCAGGTCCTCACCTCCTTTCACATTATTTTTCAACTCATAATTATATGCAGTTTCAGCCTAAGGGACGTACCATACACTTCCAAGATTAAGCGTCCACGCGTCCAACAAAATCCAATCAAAGGCCAAGAATTGAGATACACGGTGCGCCCTAATCAACGCGTGTACACGCGTCCTGAAAAGTCAAAGAGGCCAGCAAGGTTAATGGGCCAGATTTCTAAAGATTCACCTCCATATTAAGGGGCAGACCCCCTAGGTTTGCAATTCTTTTCACTTTCTTTATTTTTTATTTATTTTCTATTTCCTTTTAAATTGTTGTTTTCTTAATTAATTTAATATTTTTTAATATATAAAAAAACCCATAAAAATCAGAAAAGACCAAAAATTAGATATATTTAATTAGTTAATATTTTGTAAATAAATTCCTAAATTATTTAGTTTTTTTAATTAGGTTGTAATTTTAATTCTTTTAATAAAAAAATCTAAAAAACATAGAATTAGGGTTCATATTAATTTTTTATCCTTTTTTCTTTTTCTTTCATAATAATTAAATAATTAAATATTTATTTTTATAATTAAATTTGTATATAAAAATTAGGGTTAATTTAGGTTAAAATTCAATGTTTTCTTAATAAATTAAAAGCCATTAGAATTAGGGTTAATATTTATTTTAATTAATTCTTTTTTTATTAAATCCTAAAATACTAAAAAAATACCAAAAAAACAAGTTCTTTCTTTCTTTTAATTTTAATTAATTCCTCATTAATTTAATTTTGCAAAAAGGGTCCAATGCCCTCGTTTCGATTTAATTCTTATTCGCATATTTATTTTATTTCGTTTAAATATTTATGTATCTCTCCCAAGGCCATGTAACCTTTTAATTTTCTCGCACTTCTTTACTTTATTTATTTTTCTGTCAAATCGGGTCCTGGTTTAATTTTGGCGATGTGGACCCGCGCCTTTTGTAATAGCTTTAGACTTTTACTTTCCCGCAATATTTTTAACTGTTAACAAATGGCATGAAAGAATGTATGGACAAAAATAAAAACAAGCGTAGAACACCAATAACATGACAAGATAAATGCAAATGAAAACGACACACGAATCACACACACCACCCCTAGGGTACGCCTCACTGTTGCCTTGCCTCGAAAGGTGATCGTCGAGTAGAGGATGTCTTAGTAAGTCCTCATGATCCGGGAACCTGGCATGAGGGTAGCTTCTAAGGTGTCTTCCCATTGCTCTGGTGATGACCATGTCCCTAAACTCGAATTGACCCGAACACCTCCAACGGTGGTGCTACCTACCTCTCAATGGTGGGATGGCATTACTGTAAAGGACATCTACACAGACGAATTCCTTAGGGTAGGTAGACGACTCGTGGATACTTGCTCTAATTTCAAAACAAATCAAAAAATACTTTTCACACCAACACATTTTCAAAAAGCTTTCGAAAGCAATTTTTCAAACACTCTTGAGGACCGATACAAGAGTCGAACTGAAATTTTCAAAGAAACTTTTTTTAAAACCCACATTGAAAAGCAAACAAACCATTTTGAAAACACAAATGAGCAAGTATCTAAGAGCCCATGGATAACCATGGATAGAAAGGGTGCTAACACCTTCCCTTTCTATAACCTACCTCCCGAACCGAGAGCAATCTCTTTAAGGAATTTTTCTGTGCTTTTGTCCTTTCCAATTGGAGAAAATAAAAGACGGTGGCGACTCTTGCTTCCGCGACATTTCGCGAACCAGCGTTAAACAGTCAGTTCCAGATCCACCGATCACAGAACTGGCGACTCTGCTGGGGAAGTAACTTAAAGTGAGGTGTACCTTAGGGTTAGTTCATAACTGTGTTTTCAATTGTATTGCTTTGCTTGCTTTAAATTGTGGGACTGTCTTGGGAGTTCTATAGATCCTAACCCGGATCTGGGGGATACCTTCTTAGAAAGTAGCAACAAGACTGCGAGGGAACTGTGCGGGGTATACCGACATGGTTGAAACAGTCTGCTACGTTGATGTGGCACTTTGGTATGTACCGGTAACCCTTGAGTTCAGTCAAGGAGAGTACGGGGCCTCCGCGTGGTGTCATGAAGCATCAACAGACCTTAGGAACCTTAATTGAACTATCTTGGCCTCTTTAGGGTAGTGAGATAATTGACTTTGGGGCAGTCCGAGGTTGGTTGATACTCGATACTACACTCAATTGAGGGTTGCTTTCCTGGAATATTTCGGTCGCCAGTTCAGTGGCTAAATCGAAACGATGAACAATGAAAGCAATCTCGTGATATTGGGACCCTTAGAACCCGGTTACTTCTAATAGGACAGGTTAAGCCCACCAACTTCAAGAGGGTAATACCTAGACCTCATGCTGGCCTAAACTCTAAGGGCTTCTCTTGTGTGACTTGTGTGCCTTCGTACTTGACTACTTGCATGCTTGTTATCTGACACATGAATTACTTGCATGTTTTGTTTATAGTCCTTAATTGGGACTCATAACAAGAGTGTACTAAGTTTCTTGCAGGTTTTGTTTATAGTCCTTAATTGGGACTCATAACAAGAGTGTACTAAGTTTCTTACAGGTTTTGTTTATAGTCCTTAATTGGGACTCATAACAGGGTTACTAAGTTTCTTGCAGGTTTTGTTTACAGTCCTTAGTTAGGACTCATAACAGGGTTTACCTACATTACCCCCATGCATAGCATAGCATCATACCATCGCATACATCCTAATCCATTTCAAGGATCTCAAGGGCTTGTGATGCAGGTCATGGTGAATCAACTATCCCAGCAAGGGGCAAAGAGGATTTACTTTCCTCTAGACAAAGTTGTCAGGGGCTATGACCCACTGGATATGGTGAGCCTTTGACCCTTGGAAGAAAGACTCTCAACAAATATGAAGTTCTTTCATTCAAGCTGCCGGATCCAAATGCTAACAAAATTTCTTGTTTATCCCGCGAGACCCTTGAAAACATTGCATGCATGTCATACACATCATTACATAACAGGTATCTTTGTTGCAGGTCACTTACCTTTCTCGCTGTTTATTTCAGCAATGGCCTTCCAACCAGATAACCAGGACTGTCTTGCTCAAGAGACTCGGTTCGGGGAAATCCTCCTGAATCTATCCAAGGGGCAGGAGGAGCAAAGGACACTTCTCATGGAGACCTTTGTTAGAAACAGTGCTGAGGGTGAAAGGCTGAAACACCTACAAGCTGAGGTGGATGCATTGAAAGCCCAGATGCTGGGGCAGGTGACTGCTATTCAAGGGTTAGCTCAAAGACAAGACGAGCTCTGGTTTCTCGTCAACCAACTGCTTCAGGGTAACCAGCTGGGGCAAAAGTCTAAGGGTAAAAAGCCAGTCATCGTTCGACCACCTTTAAGACAAAGAGGCAAGGAGAGAGCTCCCCAAACGGCTCTAGTGTCACAAATTCAACATCACAACCAACAAAAGAGCGAGAGGAGGCAGTTCACTCGGCTCAGCATAACCTTATCCCAGATATTGCCACAGTTGCTGGAGACCAAGCTGGTAACTCTAAAAGAGGCTCCGAAGTTTCAAAATACAACGTCACCAAAGTATAACCCCAACGCTCGCTGCGCTTATCATTATGATAGCCCGGGGCATGCTACAGAGGATTGTTGGGCTTTGAAGAATATGATTCAGGACCTGATTGATGAAGGAGCACTGGAATTCACACAAGATGGTCAGGCTGAATTTTTCTACCATCCCTCCAAGGCTCACCTTTTGAAGTGACAAGCTCTGAGACTAGGAAACTTTTGTTCATTCGAATGTTCAAGTTGTGTTGTGCTTTGATTGTCCAAACATTTATTCATGTTAAACATTGTTATTCCATTAATGCACCGCATATGTCTGTTTTGAAGCAATATATTCGTATTCACTATACGCAAATTATTTTCATATTTTTTTGATGTCAACTCTCGATTAATAAATCTAAGCCTCTTGAGGGAGGATGACGAAAACGATACCACGATCTTTACAGTATGCTTTTGAACAGACCCCGCTGATGAGGTACAGGCATTGTTTCAATCCCTAAACACTGGAGTTATAAGGATGATAATCCCTCGTCAACCCCTCTGAGCCAAAGAAGTAGGAGTTTTTCTTTTCGAAATTTAAAACCCTTAATCATAACCTGGGGCAGGGTAGTCTCTCAGTTGATCCAAGTGTATAACAAATGGCACCTAAGAGGTCCTTACAAAAAAAAGACAATGATGATTCCGAACAATCACAAGGATAGGCAGTCATTATATCTCTCAAAATAAAAAATAAAAAAAAAGAAGCCCAATAAGTCAAAATACCCATGAAGGAGACTTACAAAGCTGGGGCATCCTGCTGACTGTAATTCCAAAAAAAGGAAACAGTTCAGGCAAAAAGAAAGAGGTTCTACAAACCCTTAACAAAAAAAAAGGGAATGACTGCCTATTCGAAATAAGTTATCAATATCCGAATCATCACCGGAAAATCAGAGCAAAGACTCAATCAAGGTCTAACGTATGATCAACTGAGTTTAGGTTTGGAGAACATCACGAAGAGCGGGTGGGTACAAATAATTTGAGCCTTTATCCTTTGTTTCTTGAACCATGAACCAGACCACGTTATAACCCTTAAAAGTCCTAGCTGAAGCATGGGTTAGTTCGAAAGCATACTGTTACGAAAGGTATCCTGACTCCTTAAGGCCTACGGTAAATACGGAGTTGACATCATGCTTTACAAACATTCACTCGTTTTATGAAAAAGAATGCGTTTTCAGAATCTTCAAGACAGACATAAGCTTTGCATTTTTAACATAACTTTGTTTGCATATGACTTTTTGTTTGAACAGCAGGGAAATTCGCACGGTGAATGCCCAATGAACAGAAGCACCTCCAATCAAGGGGCATGACATGATCATGGTCCATTATCTGGGGCAATCCAATCAAGATTCGGAGAATCTCTCAAAGGCAAAAATAGCCTGGGGCAAATCTCCGCCTGAGTCGCTTGGGGCATCTCAACAACGAATCTTGCCTGATCAAACATCTTCTGGTGGCATGACAACACAATTATAACAGGGGCAACTCCCTACATTCTGAGAGCGTGGACATAGTCGAAAAAGATACTACGCGTAATCAAAGACCCGCTAGGTTGACATACCTAGGAAAAAATTAGGGCTTCCCGGCGAACCAAAAGGGTTCGGGCAAAATAAGGGATGAAATGAAAATATCTGTACACCCGGCAAGTCGAAAACCTGAAAAGGCGGCTTGGGCAAAAATGGGTATCCCGATGGACTGAAAATCCGAAAGGGCGGTCCAGGAAAAAGTTAGGGATCAAAGCGTACGACTATGTCCTGTCATCTTGTCACCTGCCTACCAGAAGAAGGTTTGACCCTCAACAATTATCAGCATCCCACATGTGCCTCCCCCATAGAAACAGGGGCAATAACGGGTGGTTTAAGCAATCTGATTGTTCTATCCTCCAAGGTACCAAGGTAGGTTCAGCTAAAGAACATAACCAGATATCCTAATTCCCCAGAGAGTAAGCAAGTCAGTATACTCTCTCCAAGCAGAGTTATCAAATCTCAAAGAAGTTGAGTATCCTCCAATAAATCTCAACGTTCCCCAGCAGCATGTATACATATTCTTAACAAGCATCCCGGGCAGTCTTGATCTAAAGATTGTTCCCCGGCGGTATATCAACCTCCAAAGGAATCACTTCCCTGCAGTTCAAAATCTCCCCAGGAGAGTCCAACCCAGTTTCCCCAGGAAAGTTGGAATTCACCTCCCCAAACAGTAAGCTTATCCCCAGAAAATTCTGGAAGCTTATCCTCGCAGAGCACGAACGTGTCACCCGGCTTTATTCAAAGAGTTATTTCCTTAACAGGATATAATTGGGTTATCCTCAGCCAAAAGCCACGGAAAGATCGTCGTCGACAGAATCTTCTCATCCCCAGCAAAGTCTATCAACACTTCCAACAATAAGGGTATCCCCAGCAAGTTACCATCAACAATTCAGCAAAAGCATCCCTCTCCCCACAGAGTATCACTCCCCAGCATGGTCGCTAGAGTATTTTTCTCCCCGCAGAATCTTCCATTTGCCAAGTTTATCCCCCAACGGAGTTATCTTCTCCTACCAGTATTCTTGCAACTATCATCTCCAGCGGAAGCAAAAGCTTTCTTCAACATCAGCCCAGGAGTGACTTCCCGGCACCCGTCAAGGATTTACATTCCTAGACGAAAGTATACATAAACATCGCATACATCATTGTAGCATGCATAGACGCATCATATCATACAAATCTCATTTATGTTGAGAACATCATCGCCTGATCCACGTCATGCATTGCATATGAATGACCTTTACCTTTCAGGAAAAAATGCAGATAAATTCTCAATCATATTTCAAGACCTAGACCGGTTCAGTTAATCGACTCTAGAGATTTCTTATCCAGTCCAAGGCCTTCTCTGGTCCAGCTAAATCGACTCCCAACAGATTTTTTCTGATGAAGACTCAGTAGAAGTTATCCCAGGTTATAATTTCCTTTGGTTCCCTCCCCGACGGTGCGTGAGGTGATAATTCCATTTCAGGTTATAATTTCCTTTGGTTCCCTCCCCGACGGTGCGTGAGGTGATAACTCCATTTCAGGTTATAAATTCCTATGGTTCTCTCCCCGACGGTGCGTGAGATGTAATTCCCTTTCAGGTTATAATTTCCTATGGTTCTCTCCCCGACGGTGCGTAAGATGTAATTCCCTTTCAGGTTATAATTTCCTATGGTTCTCTCCCCGACGGTGCGTGAGATGTAATTCCCTTTCAGGTTATAATTTCCTATGGTTCTCTCCCCGACGGTGCGTGAGATGTAATTCCCTTTCAGGTTATAATTTCCTATGGTTCTCTCCCCGACGGTGCGTGAGATGTAATTCCCTTTCAGGTTATAATTTCCTATGGTTCTCTCCCCGACGGTGCGTGAGATATAATTCCCTTTCAGATTATAATTTCCTTTGGTTCTCTTCCCGATACTGCGAAGATGATAATTCCCACCAAGATTTTCCCAACGAGTGTTGTTGAAGTTAAAGTCACCCAAGGTTATCTCACCGTTCATGCTGAGGTAGTAACCATCCCTGGTTCATTCATCATCGTTTGAAGCTCCAGATCCAGCTCCTGTAACCAGGCAGGACACATTTATACAAAGCATCTGAAAAACAGCTCCTGCAACGTGTCAGGTACTCATTTTTTTCTTTTGCAGGTACGCAGGTTCTCGCTAAGGAATATCTTATGCGATCAACATCCAGATGGCATCTATAAGCCCATCACCCTATTCATCAATCTCTAAATGGCATCTATAAGCCCATTTTCATCACACTACTACTATGTGAGCGCAAATTTCTGGGCACTCTAGTGTTCAATCATCTTCTACCCTCGGATTACGAAAGGCACGTCAGCCAATCTGCATCCTCAGGTATAAGAAGATTGAATAGGGGCAACTGTTGTACCCCAAAATTTGCCCTCCCATATTCTTCAAAATTTGCCAAGTCAAGCTGCAAAATTCCCCAAGGGTTGCACAATGCAAAGGTCTCCTATACAGTCAAAATTAGGGTTTGTGTTCTGATCAAGAAATTGAAGTTTTCAAGAACCCAATCAAGTCCCACATGCCTATAAACATGGTCAAGCATCCTCATATCAAGTTTCAAGATATTCAGCACAAAAACTGCACAGTCAAAACCCTAATTGCACTACAGTCAACTGTAGGGGCAAAATGGTCATTTGGCAGTCAAAAGTTCAAATTTTTGGTCAACATATCACTTTGAAGCCACAAACATCATTTGATCAATGCTTGATCATGATTCTTAAAGCTTGGCTCAAAAATCATCAAGATGCAAAAGTTTCCTTATTTGGACAGCTGAAAAAGTCAACTGTAAATTGACCAGGGCATAACTTTCACATGGATTATCAGAAAAATTCCATCCAAAGCTCATTTTAAAGAGAAAGACATTTCCTACAACTAATCTTCATACTTCAAGTCCAATAAATGCTCTCACAAAAAGTTATCAATTTCAACATTATAGGTCATTTTCAAAAGTCAACAAAAAGGGACTTTAAGTCAAAGGCCATAACTTAAGATTGGTAAATCAAAATGACATGGGACCAAAGACATTGGTTAGAGGACTCAAATAACTTTCCAAAATGTCCAAGAATATGAGCAAAGCTTAAAAATTGAGCAAGTTATGCCTTGTGGAAGTTGGGAAATTTTTGGATATTTTGAAAAGTCAACATTGATTCAAATGACCTAAAATTGCTAATGGGCCTATTTTTCTTCCACAATTCATCATCCAAAGCATGCACACGACCACTTGGCCCAAAGGGAAGTATTTCTTCATTTTTTTATTTATTTATTTGAATTTTTATTAATAATAATTCATTTAAATCAAATTAAATACATGAAAAATATTTAACCTAGCTTTTACAATCTTTTGTGCATGAAATCTACTCAATAATTCGTGTACAATTAAATGGGGAAAGATTTGGATTGATTGGATCATGATTGGTACAAAATTGCATGAAAAAGATTGAAAAAATAATGATTGAAAATCAAATCTCATAAACCATGAATACAAGAGATTTTGATCAAGTTTGTTGACCTAATTGGTTCATTACATAAGCCTGAACACAAACCTAATCCAAGGGACCATTGAGCTGCGCTAGAAACCAATTCACAAACTTGAAATTTTTGCAAAGAAACTCAAAACTGAAAACCTCATTCTAGGGCGATTCAAGGCACGATTTTTGTTTCATTAGCTTGCTGAAGCTTCATAGAACGATTTCCAATCAAAAACATTCATCAAAACATCAAGAATTGGTACAAGGAAACGGCCCTGTACAGAAAAAAATTCATAATCGTGTTTTAACATCTATGCATTTTCATGGCATTTTAATTGTTGATTCATACTCCTTATACAATTCTGAAGCTAACCCATATGTTTAATTGTATTTTTATGCACTGTGTGCCAACATACCATTGTTGCTTTTTAGGGTTTGCAGAGTTTCGAATTAGGGATTTTAAAGTAAGGTAAAATTAGGACATCACAGTGCCATGGTCGTGATCAGCGCATTTGGACGAAGAAGAAGCCACCCTCACGCCTAATTTATGAGCGCCCTAGAGCTAGTCGCTATTTTTCAGAAGCTAGCCTAAAAGAACACCATGAAAAACGTTGCCTAATGTGTTTGTGTTTCAGGAACGAGGAAGAAGATGACCTCGTGGCATCAGCGGATTGGCTAGTTTAAATTTCACGCGCTGATTTCCACTAACCATTATTTTCTCATTATATTATTCTTCAGTTATTACATATACAACACGCGCATCTGGCTCCACTGGCAAGCATAGTGACTGGTAAACCAAAGGACCTGGGTTCGAGCCCCAGGTCCTCACCTCCTTTCACATTATTTTTCAACTCATAATTATATGCAGTTTCAGCCTAAGGGACGTACCATACACTTCCAAGATTAAGCGTCCACGCGTCCAACAAAATCCAATCAAAGGCCAAGAATTGAGATACACGGTGCGCCCTAATCAACGCGTGTACACGCGTCCTGAAAAGTCAAAGAGGCCAGCAAGGTTAATGGGCCAGATTTCTAAAGATTCACCTCCATATTAAGGGGCAGACCCCCTAGGTTTGCAATTCTTTTCACTTTCTTTATTTTTTATTTATTTTCTATTTCCTTTTAAATTGTTGTTTTCTTAATTAATTTAATATTTTTTAATATATAAAAAAACCCATAAAAATCAGAAAAGACCAAAAATTAGATATATTTAATTAGTTAATATTTTGTAAATAAATTCCTAAATTATTTAGTTTTTTTAATTAGGTTGTAATTTTAATTCTTTTAATAAAAAAATCTAAAAAACATAGAATTAGGGTTCATATTAATTTTTTATCCTTTTTTCTTTTTCTTTCATAATAATTAAATAATTAAATATTTATTTTTATAATTAAATTTGTATATAAAAATTAGGGTTAATTTAGGTTAAAATTCAATGTTTTCTTAATAAATTAAAAGCCATTAGAATTAGGGTTAATATTTATTTTAATTAATTCTTTTTTTATTAAATCCTAAAATACTAAAAAAATACCAAAAAAACAAGTTCTTTCTTTCTTTTAATTTTAATTAATTCCTCATTAATTTAATTTTGCAAAAAGGGTCCAATGCCCTCGTTTCGATTTAATTCTTATTCGCATATTTATTTTATTTCGTTTAAATATTTATGTATCTCTCCCAAGGCCATGTAACCTTTTAATTTTCTCGCACTTCTTTACTTTATTTATTTTTCTGTCAAATCGGGTCCTGGTTTAATTTTGGCGATGTGGACCCGCGCCTTTTGTAATAGCTTTAGACTTTTACTTTCCCGCAATATTTTTAACTGTTAACAAATGGCATGAAAGAATGTATGGACAAAAATAAAAACAAGCGTAGAACACCAATAACATGACAAGATAAATGCAAATAAAAACGACACACGAATCGCACACACCACCCCTAGGGTACGCCTCACTGTTGCCTTGCCTCGAAAGGTGATCGTCGAGTAGAGGATGTCTTAGTAAGTCCTCATGATCCGGGAACCTGGCATGAGGGTAGCTTCTAAGGTGTCTTCCCATTGCTCTGGTGATCACCATGTCCCTAAACTCGAATTGACCCGAACACCTCCAACGGTGGTGCTACCTACCTCTCAATGGTGGGATGGCATTACTGTAAAGGACATCTACACAGACGAATTCCTTAGGGTAGGTAGACGACTCGTGGATACTTGCTCTAATTTCAAAACAAATCAAAAAATACTTTTCACACCAACACATTTTCAAAAAGCTTTCGAAAGCAATTTTTCAAACACTCTTGAGGACCGATACAAGAGTCGAACTGAAATTTTCAAAGAAACTTTTTTTAAAACCCACATTGAAAAGCAAACAAACCATTTTGAAAACACAAATGAGCAAGTATCTAAGAGCCCATGGATAACCATGGATAGAAAGGGTGCTAACACCTTCCCTTTCTATAACCTACCTCCCGAACCGAGAGCAATCTCTTTAAGGAATTTTTCTGTGCTTTTGTCCTTTCCAATTGGAGAAAATAAAAGACGGTGGCGACTCTTGCTTCCGCGACATTTCGCGAACCAGCGTTAAACAGTCAGTTCCAGATCCACCGATCACAGTGGGGTTCAAGACAAATTAAACCATGTAATTAGAATGTATTTATCATGCATTTTGGTGATTTTTGAAGTTTGCAGGGCTATGGCTACAAACATTTGTCCGTAGGTAAAAGGCAGGAACCTAAGGCGACAAATGAGGAGGAAGACAGCAACATGTCTAGCCACCACTGGCTGATTTGAATTTCGCGCTTCTTTTTATATCCAGCCACTTTGTTTATATATTATATTTTTTTCTTATTATACTAACAAATAAGAGAGATAGCCCAGATGGCTAGGCGCACTGGTGTTGAACGTGAGGACCTGGGTTCGATCCCAGGTCCCAGCGACTTGCTTCATTTTATTTCTCCTTTGCAAATCTGGTGCTTCTCTTGGCCAAACGCCTACCATATGCCATCACCATCCAACCAATGGATCACGACCTCTCCAGATCCAGTGCTCATCACTAAAGGAGCATGGTGCACTCTCAGGTCAGCACCACGTGGGATCCAGCGTTGACTGGGCTGGCTGACTTCATGGGCCTGGAGATTTTCAACAATACACCCCCCTTTTCATTCAGCAAGCAGGCCCTTTTCTCATCTTTTGATTTTAATTCTTTTTTTTTAATTATTTCTCTAACTACTTTCTTTTTTTAAAAAATAACATAAAATTATTCCCTTTTATTATTAAATCATGAAATCACAAAAAATACCAAAAATCATTTTTTCATAAAATATTTATTTTCTTTGATTAATTAATTTAATTCAAAATTAGGGCAATTAAATGTTCTTTTTTTGTAAATTAAAATCAATTAGAAATTATGGTTTGATTTTGTATATAATTAATCTTTCTTCAAAAAATAACTTAAATATTTTTCTCAATTAGATTTTTAGGTTTTATAATTATCCTCGCATCTAATTCGTCGCGTGCATTTTAATCACCTTTTTTATTATTTTTGTAACTGCTCCGAGTTTGTAATAGCTTTAATTAGGTTTTAATTCCGCCTTTTATTTTACAGTCTAAATAATTATGTATCCGCGAAAGCCATGTAATAGCTAGAACTTTAAACTTTCCGCACTTTAAATTCCTGCAAATTTTAACTGTCTAGATGTATGCTAATAGGATTGTATGGAAAGAATACTTGAAAATTAAAGCGGTAGAAAACCCTAAATGTGTAAAGACAAATTAACTGAAAAATTACACTCACGCATGCTCACTCCTAGGGTTTACTCCACTCCGGTTTCCTTCGGTTAAACGGTCATGAAGTATAGGGTTTGTTAGTGGTCATCCTCTAGCCCCGAAAGATCTCAAATGACTAATTCAGATGCTGCCTCGAAAAAAGATCTTTAAGGCTTTAGGATGATTACTAACATTTCCTAACATTGCTTTTGTGATCATATTTGTCCCTTCGAATGTCCCTAAAAAAACTCCAACGACGATGCTACCTATTTCTCAATAATGGGATAGCATTGTCTAAAAGGAAAACGAACAGGATTTTTTCGAGTAGGTAGATTAGTTCCTAGGTACTTGCTCAAACAAATAAAAACTTTTTCACACCAACACTTACCAAACAAAGTTTTCAAAAACAACTTCGTAACACTCTTGAGGACAGAAACAAGGGTTAAAATAAAGTAATACAAAACTTTTCAAAACAAGCACACACAAGCAGTTTTCAAAATGAGCAAGTACCTAAGAGCCCGTGGAAAACCACGGATAGAAAGGGTGATAACACCTTCCCTTTCTATAATCTACCCCCCGTACTCAGAAATATTCTCAAAAAAGGTTTTTTCTGTTCTTTTTCCTTTTCCTGATTGGATAAAATAAAAGTCGGTGGCGACTCTTGCTTACCGCGACATTTGCGAATACAAAATGCAAACCAGTATCAACAGTTGGTTATGCCACCATATCACAGAACTGGCGACTCTGCTGGGGAAAATAAATTAAAGTGGGGTTTACCTTAGGATCTAGGTCATTTCAAAATTGCTTTCTTGTTTGTTTGCTTTATTCTTACAGGGTTTTGCTTGGGTTACTATAGATCCTACACCCGAATCTGGGGGCACTTTTTAGGTAAACAACAATAGATCGTGGAGATTGTACGACGTAGACCGATATGGTTTAAGCGATGTCCGTGTTGGTGTGGCACTTTTCTTGGTACCGGTATCCTTCGTGGGGAAACAAGGAGAATACGGGGCCGCCGCGTGGTGTCCTGAAGCACTAACGGGCATTAGAACCTTAGTTGAAAAAACTTGGCCATTAGAAAGTAGTGAGATAGCCGACCTCAGTATAGATCTGAGGATTGGTTGATACTCGATGCTACACTCATTGAGATCAGATTTTCAAGATATTTTGGCCGCAAGAAAAGATTGCTTGAGCTGAAATAATGCCCGATAAAGGATGGTCAATGATATTGAGAATCTTTAGATCCCGGTTACTTTCTAAGACAGGTTGAAACGAACTAAACTTCAAGAGGGTATGACCTTTAACCTCACGCAGGCCTTAAACCTAAGAACTTGGCGTGATTTATTTGTGTTTGTTATACCTGTGGTTTATCATGACATCATGCATCATAACATAGCATCCATTCTTATTGCACTAACCATTTCAAGGACCAAGGGAATTTATCTTTATTCTGTTTTGCAGATCATGGCTTCCGTTTGTAGAAACACTATCTGAATCAGCTTTGTGAAGATACCTTCCCAACTCAAAGAGCTAGTATCAAAGGTTTCTGAAACTTCTGAGTTCACTAAGAGACATGGTCGACTTCTCAACCTGGTTACTTCAAAATTTGATGAAAAGATGATGAGTGTACTCTTTCAGTTCTTTGATCCCAGGCACCACTGCTTCACCTTTCCAAACTATCAGTTGGTGCCTACCATGGAAGAATTCTCTCAACTGTTGGATATACCCATTCTTGAACAATTGCCTTTCACAGGTCTGGAAGAAGTTCCTAAGCCAGAAGTCATTGCCTCAGCTTTGCATATGAAATGGGCCGACGTGGTATCCAATTGGGAAACAAGAAGCGGAGTCAAGGGTTTTCTAGCCAAATTCCTGATAGACAAGGCCCAGCTGTTTTGGGATGATATGGATTTTTAGGCTTTTGAGGGGGTCTTGGCTCTTCTAATCTATGGGTTAGTACTATTCTCTAATCCAGACTCATTCATAGACGTGAATGCTATCAAGATATTCCTCTCTCGCAACCCTGTGCCTACCTTGCTCGGAGATATTTTGCACACTCTCCATACTCGTACCATGAAGAGAAGAGGGGTTCTTATGTGTTTCATGCCATTATTGTCGAGGTGGTTTATTTCTCACCTCCCTAAGTCCATACTGAAGAATGAAGAAGGTTTGGGTTGGTCACAAAGGATAATGTCACTCGCTCACATGGATATTCTCTGGTGTTCCCGAGCTATGGAAAACACTGCTATTATTGACCGCTGTGGGGAGTACTCTAATGTCCTGTTACTTGGCATCAGAGGGGGTATAACCTACAATCCTTGTTTAGCTCTGCGACAATTTGGTTACGCTCGAAGAGATGTTCCCTGTGAGTTACTTATCGAGGGCATTGTATTCAACTATGAGGATGATGTTCAGGAGTATCACCGGAGGTTCATAGGAGCTTGGGGCATGGTAAACAGATCTGGCGCCAAGGCTTTGGGGCCAAAGGCTTCTGTTCCTATGGAACCTTACCTCCAATGGGTACGAGCTCGCGCCCAGAAACTTATGATGCCCTATATGTCCGTTTTACCAGTAATTGTGGAACCCACCACTGAAGGGGGTATTCCTTACACGATTATCTATCCTGATATGCCCACTGATCTTGGAGAATTACAGAGGTCTTGGATTCAGTTGAAGAAAGAGCGGGATATTTATAGGGATCAATTTTATGCCCAGGAGAGGAAGGTTTTAGAGCTCACAAAGCAGCTCCATGAGGAAAGAGGACTCAATGTCTATCACGTCACGAAGATGAAGCATCCATGGGAATTTTGATTTTTTTCTATTTTTAGATTTGTTTTTAATTGTAACGCCTAAAAGGAATTTGAACTTTGAATTCAACTAATAAAATCTTTGTTTCATTTTGGTTTGCAAATTTAAATTTCCCAAAGTCTTTGAAATCATTGCATGCGCATCCCATTCATAACATTGCATGTACATGTACCATTACAGGTTTCTCATCTTCTTCGCTGTTTATTTCAGCAGAAACGTCTTCCGAACAAAGCATTAAGGATCTTCAGGCGCAAAACGCCCAATTCCAGCAAATGTTCATAAATCTGGCAAAAGGGCAGGAGGATCTGAAAGCCCTCATCCTGAAAGAGAAAAAGAAAAAGAAGAAGGTTGCCGGTATTCTGAATATGGGCAGAAGATTTAGAGGGCCATTGAAGCAACATGTCGATCTGACCTCCTCATCCAAAGAAGGGGAGAATCAAGAAGAAGAGACAAGGGAGAAGGATCCCAGTCCTGAAGTTTCTGACAATGATACCGACTACAATGATGAGCAATATCCTCCCACTGAGGATAGATACAAGCAGTTGGAAGATCGCTTGAGTGCTATGGAAGTCTAGAGGATACCTGGGCTGGATTTCGAAGAATTGGGATTGGTGTCGGGAGTGGTCATCCCACAGAAGTTCAAAGATCCAATTTTTGCAAAGTATGATGGGGTGTCCTGCCCAAAACTCCATCTCCGCTCTTATGTCAGAAAGATCCAGCCCCACACCACTGATAGAAATTTGTGGGTTCATTTCTTTCAAGATAGTATGTTAGGGACTCAACTTGAATGGTTCTACCAACTAGAGTGAGCCAATGTCCAAAATTGGGAAGATCTGGCTGCTGCTTTCCATAAGCAGTATCAATACAATGCTGACCTTGCTCCTAGTCGTACTCAACTCCAGAGTATGTCCATGGGGGCGAGTGAAGGCTTTAAGGACTATGCACAGAAGTGGAGAGACTTGGTTGGCAGAGTCCAACCCCCGTTGTCTGATAGGGAGTTGGTTGATATGTTTCTGGGGACACTATCTGGTCCATTCTTTAATCATTTGATCGGCAACTCATCAGCTGGTTTCACCGAGCTGATCTTGACTGGGGAGAGAGTAGAAGTTGGGATTCAGAGGGGCAAGATACAGAAGGATGCTTCTTCAAGTTCGGTAAAGAATCCTTTTGTTGGTAAGAAAGAAGCCAGTGCCATCTACATCCCGAGGGGCCAAAATAGAGCTGGACATCGTCGGACAATAAGTGCCGTAATGATACCTAGGCCTGCAGCCGCTCCATAATGCAATAATCAACCAAGGGTGGAAAGGCCACAACGCCAGTTTACCCGAATCAATATGACGTTGGTTGAAGTTCTACCTCATCTGCTGAGATCCAACTTGGCGACCTTGAAAGAGGCTCTCAAGAATCCGAATACCACATCTCCCTGATATAATCCAAATGCTCGGTGTGCCTATCATTCTAAGAGTCCTGGCTACGATACCAATGACTGCTGGTCTCTAAGAAATAAGGTAAAGATCTGATCGAAGCCAAGGAAATTGAGTTCGATGCTCCGGAAAAGCCCAATGTCATAACCGCTCCCATACCTAAGCACGGTCATGGAATTAATGCTGTGGATACCGACTTGTTTGTGACCTTGGTGGATGAAGTTTCTACTCCTCTCGTGACTGTGAAAAAGAATTTGTTGTTGGCCGATTTATTTCCGGGTTATGGTGAAGGTTGCCACATGTGTTCATTTCTACCTTCTGGTTGCCATTTACTGAAGTCAGGTGTTCAACGCCTGATGGACAGCAAAGAAATTTTGTTCGAGAAAACTTTGGTTCCTGTTGTTCCATCTAAAGACATTTCCATTATAACCATTTCCACCAATCCTTCCAAGGTCTCCTCGAGAAGACCTGTTAGGATTACATCTGCTCCAAGAATCGCTCCGCTAATAATCAATGTTCTTGGTCTTGTCCCGTATGTCTCAGACAAAGTTGTCCCCTAGCATTATGGTGCTGATGTGTACTATCATGGCATCAAACAAGATTTGAAAAATGAAGAGGCTGATCCTGATATTGGTAACATTGTCAGAACCAGCAAGGTTACTCGGAGTGGAAGGGTATTCTCTCCCGAGATTTCCCCTAAGACTGTCAACAGGCCTATTGTCATTCCATCTACTGTTCCTGTTGGTACATCAACTATGGCCCATGTTCTTACTCCAATTATTACCCCTGTCGGCGAATCGTCTGACACCCGCGACAAAGAGGTTATAGGTGAGCCTTCCCGGACGGAGGTGCCTAGAAAAATTGTCGTGGAAGCCTCGAAGCAAGAGATAGAGGAAATACTGAAAATAATCAAAAAGAGCGACTACAACATGGTCGAGCAGCTGGGGCAGACCCCCTCAAAGATATCCATGTTGTCTTTGTTGTTGTGTTCTGAAGCCCATGCGAAGGCTTTAATTGCATTCCTCAAGACTGCACATGTGCCGTAGGAAACCTCGGCTGATCAATTCAAAGATTGTGTGTGTTGTACCCCAAAATTTTCCCTCTCATTTATTAAGATTTTCCTCACAATACTTCTTGGACTCAAGACAAGATTAGGGTTTGGTCAGCTCAAGACACCTCATCTTGCACTGATGACCTATAATTAGGGTTTAAGTTTGCACAAGTATTTTTGGACCATCAATGCTTCATGTGAATTTCATACACCATCTTGGATCCCTAAGATTGCTCATGTTAAGTTTCAAGCCTTGAATCACTTTTTTGCTCACTCAATTGGACAGTTGACCTAAAAATCAGCTGTATTGGGGGGAAAAGTCAACCATGGCCAATTCACAGTCAAACTTCATAATTTTTGATCCACAACAACATTTTAGACTCATATGAACCATTTGATCAAGTTTGGATCACAATTCCTCAAGAAATTTGATCAAATCATCAAAAGGGCAAAATGGTCAAAATTAGGGTTTTGACTGAGAAAGGGTAATTTCTGATTTTTAACCTAGCCAATGACCAATTGGGTTCAAGCATGATTTCAAGGACTCAATGGCACCATCTTAACCTAATTACATGGTTCAAAACATTTTTCAAAACCACACACAAAGCACCATTTCAAACAATTGAAAAGCAATAGCAAGTGATCTAAACAAGTAACTAAGAGCCCATTAAAAACCATGGATGAAAAGAGTGCTAGCACCTTCCCTTTTCATAATCTACCCCCGAACTCAAGAAAACATCTCAAAGGTCTTTCCTGTGCTTTTTTACCTTTCCTTTTGGATAAAATAAAAGTCAATGGTGACTCTTGCTAACCGCGACATTTGCGACAAAACGCAAAACCTCAAGTCAGTTCTCCCACCATATCACAGAACTGGCGACTCTGCTGGGGAAAATTATAAAAGTGGGGTTACCTTAGGGTTTAGATCACCTTTATTTGCTTACAATTGTTTGACTATTTTGCTTTACATTTTGGTTCTATTGTTTGGGTTTGAATCCTCCACCCGGATTTGGGAAACATTATAGGTAAATAGCAATACGTTGTGGAAACTGTGCGGGGTATACCAACACGGTCTAAGCAATAGCTATGTTAGTGTGACATATTTGTGGGTACCGGTAGCCTTTGAGTTAATCAAAGAGAATACGAGGCCGTTGAGTGATGTCATGAAGCACTAACGAACTTCTAGAACCTTTACTTGATCAATTTGGCCTTTTAGGATGTAGTGAGATGATCGGCTTTGGTGCAGTCCGAAGTTGGTAGATACTCGATACTACACTCATTGAGGGTTGGTTCCTTGGAATATTTCGGTCGCCAGTAAAGAGGTTGAATTGAAACAATGAACAAGGAAACAATCCAGTGATATTGAGCTTCTTAGAACCCGGTTACTATTTACTAGGACAGGTTGAGCCAACTAAACTTCAAGAGGGTACTTACCTATAAACCCCATGCAAGCCTAAACTAGGAACTTGTGTGATTTGCTTGTACATATATACTTGTGCATAACATCATGGACATCATGAAGCATCATATGCATCCACTAACCATTTCAAGGATTTTGGAGATTCATCTTTGTTCTTGTTTTGTAGGTTATGGATTCACTTCGCAGGAAAACTATCCAAATCAACCTTGTAAAAATTCCTCCACAAATCAAGGAGCTAGCTTCAAGGATTCCTGAGAATTCTCCATTCACCGAGAGACATGGTCGTCTACTCAACTTGGTCACTTCCAACACAGAGGAGGATATGCTGAAAGTTCTCTTCCAATTCTTTGACCCTTTGCATCACTGCTTCACATTTCCTAACTATCAACTTGTGCCCACTTTGGAAGAATTTTCTTAACTTCTGAGGATTACTATTCTCAATCAACTACCTTTCAACGGTACGTAAATAGATCCAAATCCAGAAGAGATTTCTCAAGCCCTACACTTGCACTCATCTGATGTCACAACCCATTGGGAAACTAGAAGTGGTGTCAAAGGCTTCTTGGCAAAGTTCTTGTTTGAGAAGGCCCAAAGCTGCTGGAATTCCTTGGACTTACAAGCTTTTGAGGATATTGTAGCTCTTCTAATCTATGGGATGGTTTTGTTCCCCAATCCTGACCAACTCATAGATGTGAGCGCTGTCAAAATCTTCATGTCTCGCAACCCGGTGCCTACATTGCTTGGGGATATCCTCCACCCTTTTCACACTCGTACAATGAGGAAAAGAGGTGGTCTCATGTGTTGCACTCCTCTACTGGAAAGATGGTTTATTTCTCATCTTCCCCAATCAGTCTTGAAGAATGAGCAAGGTTTGAGGTGGTCACAAAGGTTGATGACACTTTAACATTCAGACATTCATTGGTGTTCTCGATCCAAAGAGAATGGCATCACCATTGATCGTTATGGGGAATTTCCTAATGTCCCTCTACTTGGCATTAGGGGAGGCATCACCTACAACCCTTGCATATCTCTAAGGCAGTTTGGTTATGCCCGAAGGGATGGCCCACATGATATGTTGATTCAAGGATTGGTTTTCGACTACGACAACAACGACCAAGGACTTCGTCAAAGATTCATCCGAGCTTGGAGGATGCTAAACAAAGTAGATAATAAGACCTTGGGACACAAGAATTACATCCCTCTTGAGCCTTACCTCAAGTGGGTATGAACCCGCGCCCAAAGTCTTATGATGCCTTATCCCTCCATTCTCCTAGTGATTATAGAGCCTGTTAAGGAAGGAGAGGTTCCATACACGCTCCTACATCCTGACATGCCAACATCACTCGAAGACTTACAAAGGAGTTGGATACAACTCAAGGGAGAGCGCGATACTTTTGAAGCCCAATTCTATGCAAGCGAGAAGAAGGTTTTGGAACTCACTCGGCTACTTCACGAAGAGCAGACTCTCAACACCTAAATTGCACCAAAGAGGATGCACAACGTCTTTTTACCTTAGAATTTTGTATTATTTTGCCCAAGGGGATTGATGTACTAACAATTATATCTTATTAATATGACGTGTGTTTTCTTTTTTGTTTAAAACAAATTTTAATTTCCGAATCTTTGAAAGCATTGCATGAATACATATCATTCATCATAAGCATAAACAGGTCTTCACACCAAGTTTCCTCATCTCTCTGCTGTTTATTTCAGCAAGATGGATCTTGAACAAACAGTCAAAGACTTACAGGCTCAGAATTCACAATTTCAACAACTACTCTTGACCTTAGCCAATGGGCGGGAGGAGCTCAAGAATCTGCTAGAGAAAGAGAAAGAGAAAAAGAAGAAGAAGCGAGCCGGAGTGGTTATCATGGGCAGAAGGTTTGAGGGACAAACTAGAAGGACCTTAGAATTCCCAACAACATCTAAAGAGGGGGAAGGAAAAGGAAAAGGAACGGAAGTACCATCAGATTCTGAAGCAGAAGAAGAGGAAGATGAAGATTACTCCGAACAACAATACCCTCCGGCCGATGACAAATAGAAAAACTTGGAAGAGCGTCTAGCTGCTATGGAAGTACAGAGAGTACTGGGGCTGGACTTTGAGGAGTTAGGGCTGGTGTCTGGAATAGTAATCCCTCCGAAGTTTAAGGTGCCACTATTTTCCAAGTACGATGGGGTGTCTTGTCCCAAGATGCACCTTCGATCTTATGTCAGGAAGATGCAGCCGCATTCTGCTGACAAAGACCTGTGGGTCCACTTTTTCCAGGACAGTTTATTAGGAACGCAGCTTGATTGGTTCTACCAGTTGGAGAGGGCAGATGTCCATAATTGGGAAGACTTGGAAGCCGCCTTCTATAAACAGTATCAATACAATGCCGAATTGGCGCCGACCCGTACTCAGCTGTAGAGTATGGCTATGGCTACCAATGAGGGCTTCAAAGACTACGCCCAAAAGTGGAGGGATTTAGCCGGAAGGGTGCAACCACCTTTATCTGAAAGGGAGCTAGTGGACATGTTCCTGGGAACTCTGTCGGGTCCTTTCTTTAATCACCTGATTGGAAGCTCCTCTGCAGGGTTCACTGAGTTGATTCTAACTGGCGAAAGAGTGGAAGCTGGTATTAGAAGCGGGAAAATTCAGAAAGATACGTCTACCTCTGCCGTTGCAAAAAAGCCCTTCACTGGAAAGAAGGAAGTGTCTGCTGTCTATGCATAGAGGAATCAGGGAAGAACCGAACGACGACCAACAATGGGGGCCATTATGATTCAGAAGTATGCATCATACCAGCCAAGAAACAACCAGTCGAGAAATGATCAGCCGAGAAATAACCAGCAAAGGATGGAAAGGCCTGTAAGGCAATTCACCAAGATAAACATGACTCCCGCTCAAGTCCTACCACATCTGCTGAAGTTGAATTTGGCCATGCTAAAAGAGGCCCCTAAAAATCCCAATACTGCATCTCCATATTACCATCCGAATGCCAGGTGCGCTTACCATTCAGAAAGTCCAGGGCACGACACCAACAACTGTTGGGCTCTGAAGAACAAGATTCAAGATCTGATCGACGCAAGGGAAGTTGAATTTGAAGCTCCTGAGAAACTGAATGTTATCTCCGCTCTAATGCCTAGGCATGGACACAATGCCAATGTTGTGGAAGAAGATCTGTTTGTTTCTATTGTGGATGAAATGTTAACTCCTCTCCTAACCATCAAGTTGAATTTTTTGAAAGCTGGGGTGTTCCCAGGTTGTGACTAATATTTCCATACTTGCATGTCCTCATCATTTGACTTCCCTCTGTTGAAGAAAGGTATCCAACAATTGATTGATAACCAGAAAATTTTGTTTGAGAAAACTCCCATTTCACCCATTCCAGTTCCAGAAGTTTCAATAATAACCATATACGCCAATCCTTCCAGGGTTCCTAAAAAACCCGTTAGGATTACATCTGCTCCAGTGACTACTCCGTTGAAGATAACAATGCCCGAGCCTGCCCCATAAAAATCTGACAAAATGGTACCATGGAACTATGGTGGAGAAATCTACTACCATGGTGTCAAACAGATTGAATAGACTGCCGATGAAGAAAGCTCCGAAGAGGAAAATCCCTACATCAGTAACATTGCCGGAACAAGAAAAATTACCCGCAGTGGGAGAATTTTCTCTCCAGAGATTGCCCCTCCAAAGGCAGTCTCTGGACCCGTGGCCGTTCTGAAGATTACATTTGTACCCGTGATTGTACCTGCAAGTGTACCAGCCAACAATGACAATGCAATTCCTATCCCTGTTTCCGCTGCTGAGAATAAAGGAAAGAATGTTCAAGAGGAGCCTGTCCTGACGAAGGCTCAATCACTAGCTATTCCTGAAACATCCAAGAAGGAGATGGAAGAAATCCTGAGGATCATTAAGAAGAGTGATTATGATATGGTTGAACAACTGGGGCAGACCCCCTCCAAAATCTCTATGTTAGCCTTGCTGCTTTGCTCTGAGGCACATGCTAAGGCTTTGGTAAAGTTTCTTAAGACGGCTCATGTTCCACAAGAGACGTTTGCAGATTAATTCCAAGAGTGTGTAGCCAGTTTAATAGCTGACAATGGCTTGGGTTTCTCTGATGCTGACTTGACCTCCAAAGGGAGAAAACACAACGATGCACTACATGTCTCAGTGGAGTGCAGAGGAACAACCCTAGCTCATGTCTTGGTTGATACTGGATCATCTCTGAACGTCTTGCCAAAGAAAGCCCTAGATAGATTGGATTGTGAGGGGCTGACCCTAAAACCCAGTAATATAATTGTGAGAGCATTCGATGGCTCTAAGATGATGGTCCACGGGAAGGTGGACATCCCAATCAAGGTGGGAACCCAGACGTTCAATTCAACATTCTACGTGATGGACATCCGTCCTTCTTACTCTTGCCTGTTGGGACGTCCCTAGATCCACAATGCCGGGGCTGTCACCTCCACCTTGCATCAAATGCTCAAGTACCCGGTACAAGGGAAGATCATAATTGTCCATGGGGAAGAGGAATACATGATTAGTCATCTGAATTCTTTTCGATATGTAGAATTGGATGGCGAATTCATAGAGACCCCTTTCCAACATTTTGAAGAAGTTTCTCAGGAAATAGCGACGACCAAAGCGATACCCTCAACTCCGGTGATCACAAAACCTGTACCTCAGATGTCTTCTCTAAAAGATGCAAGGGCAGTAGTGGAAGAAGGCGGATCCACTATCTGGGGGCAGCTTCCAGACTTTCCTTTCAAATTAGACAAATTTGGCTTGGGATTTACCTCAACTGCTCAGAAGGGCGTGCGCCGCGCCCGTGCCGGAGGGCCACCTGTGAAGATCAGCCACCAAAGGATTAATGCACTAGAGGACAATGAAGAAGATGGCAGCTTGGAAGACTGGATTTTTCCTACTGTCGGCGGAGGACTGTGCAACTAGGAAGCAAAAGACTTTGTTCTGATTACTTTCATACCGAAGTAATTTATCTTTTCCATTTCTGTTGGATCTGTAATAATTCACAAACAATTCATACTTTTTCAACCTTGTGTCTTACCCGAGGCACATAGGTCCATTTGTAAGGGTTCTTATTTCATTTTCATATGTCATTTTAATGAATCATGGACGCTTTTCATATTTAAACCTTTTATGCTCATTGTCTTTCTTTTACATTTTGTTGTTTTAAGATGGCTATCCCTTACACACACCCACACTCACAAATGTAGGTACCCTTCCATTCTGGATCCCATGGGTAACGATACTGCTATAGCCTTCAGTGACTCTGAAGATCTGATCTACCAAGCCGAATACGAAGGCGAGGAAGATTGTGAGGTGCCAGGGGAATTGGCCAGATTACTACAACAAGAGGAAAGGGATATTCTGCCTCATGAGAAGCTGTTAGAAACAATCAACTTGGGTACTGAGGAAGACAAGAAGGAAATCAGAGTAGGTGCCAATCTAGAGCCGAGTGTCAAAGCGCACCTAATTCAGCTGTTGCATGATTATGTTGAGATCTTTGCCTGGTCATACGAAGACATGCCGGGACTCGATACAGACATTGTGGTACACCGTCTACCCACAAGAGAAGACTGTCCACCAGTGAAACAAAAAGTACGCCGCATGAGACGTGACATGTCAGAAAAGATCAAAGTAGAAGTTATGAAGCAGTTCAATGCTGGATTTCTGGCTGTTACTTCCTATCCACAATAGGTTGCTAACATTGTTCTCGTGCCTAAAAAGGACGGCAAAGTGAGAATGTGCATGGATTATAGAGATTTAAACAGGGCCAACCCTAAAGATGACTTTCCACTTCTGCACATCGACATCCTGGTTGACAACACAACTCAGCACAAAGTATTTTCTTTCATGGACGGATTCTCAGGTTATAACCAGATCAAAATGGCACCTGAGGACATGGAGAAAACTACATTTGTCACACAATGGGGTACGTTCTGCTACAAAGTAATGCCATTCGGAATGAAGAATGCCGGGGCAACCTATCAACGCGCCATGGTAGCTTTGTTTCATGATATGATACATCATGAGATAGAGGTCTATGTAGATGACATGATAGCCCGATCACAAACTGAAGAAGAACACCTTGATCACTTGCAAAAGCTATTTGTCAGGTTAAAGGAGTACAAGCTAAGATTGAATCCAAACAAGTGCACATTCGGAGTCCGGTCCGGTAAAATCTTGGGTTTCATTGTCAGCAACAAGGGCATCGAGGTTGATCCTACCAAAGTCAAAGCTATACAAGAAATGCCTGCTCCTCGCACTGAGAAGGAGGTCAGAGGTTTTTTTGGATGCCTAAACTACTTTGCTAGGTTCATTTCTCACCTAACATCTACTTGTGAACCAATCTTCAAGCTGTTGAAGAAAGATCAGGTAGTTCGATGGAATGATGACTGTCAGATTGCTTTCGATAAAATCAAGGAGTATTTGCTAGAACCTCCTATCTTGATGCCACCCGTCGAGGGAAGACCGTTAATCATGTATCTGACCGTCCTAAAGAATTCAATGGGGTGCGTACTGGGGCAACATGACGAGTCTGGCCAAAAAGAGCATGCCATTTATTACCTTAGCAAAAAGTTTACCGACTGTGAAACCAGATATTCAGTGCTCGAGAAAACTTGTTGCGCTCTGGTATGGGCTTCTCGCCGGCTAAGGCAGTATATGTTAACTCATACCACTTTGCTGATATCTAAGATGGATCCGATAAAGTACATCTTTGAGAAGCCTGCTCTATCTGGAAGAATAGCTAGATGGCAGATGATCCTAACGGAATACGATATACAGTACACGACCCAAAAAGCTATAAAGGGGAGTGTGCTAGCCGATCATTTGGCCCATCAAGCTGTAGAAGATTACCAGTCCATGAAGTTCGACTTCCCTGACGAAGACATCATGACATTGGACAACATTGCGGATTTCAGACCATATGACGGACCTGAACAAGGATCCTGATGGACCCTGTACTTTGATGGGGCCTCCAATACACTTGGTAACGGTATCAGTGATGTGCTTATATCTCCAGAAGGATGTCATACTCCTTTCACCGTCAGACTTTGCTTCAACTGTACGAACAACATGGCAGAGTATGAAGCATACATCTTTGGACTCAAGGCTGCCATAGATTTGGGAATCAAATCCTTTATTGTGTTTGGGGATTCAGCTTTGGTCATCGGTCAGATCAAAGGAGAGTGGGACACTAAGCATCCAAACCGCATCCCTTACAAAGAACATGTCTTGATATTGTTACCACATTTCGAGCAGATTACCTTCGAGCATTTCCTGCGAGAAGAAAATCAGCTAGCAGATGCTCTAGCTATAATGTCATCCATGTTTAAACTTAATTGGGACAATGAGGCTCCCCAGATCACCATTGAACGGATGGACGAACCTGCACACTGTCACGAGATTAATACCGAAGAAGTAGTGGACCAGCCGTGGTTTCATGAAGTCAAAAGGTATCTCGAGGCTCAATAATACCCTAAAGGAGCTTCGGTCAATGACAAAAAGCTCTTAAGGAGGTTCTCAGCTAAGTTCTTCCTAAGTAATGGCATCCTTTACAAGGGCAATCATGATTCTATTCTGCTCCGTTGTGTGGACAAGGCTGAGGCTGAAAGAATTATGGCTGAATTGCATGAAGGTACCTTTGGCACTCACTCTAGCGGGCATACAATGGCAAAGAAGATTCTACGAGCAGGCTATTACTGGTCTACCATGGAAACTGATTGCTATCAACACTCCTGGACTTGCCACAAATGTCAAATCTATGCAGATAAGGTACACGTGCCTCCGGTTCCTCTCAATGTCTTAATAGCTCCTTGGCCCTTCGCTATGTAGGGAATCGATATGATTGGAGAGATCAAGCCTACAGCCTCCAATGGACACCGCTTCATTCTGGTGGCCATTGACTATTTCACCAAGTGGGTCAAAGCAGCTTCCTTCGCATCTGTTACTAAGAATGTTGTTGCCCGCTTCATCAAGCAGAATCTTATTTGCCGGTACGGTATCCCCAAAAGGATCATCACTGATAACAGTACAAACCTTAACAATACTATGATCACCGCCTTGTGCGAGCAGTTCAAGATTCAACATCACAATTCACCCCCTATCGGCCAAAGATGAATGGTGCAGTTGAAGCTGCTAACAAAAATATCAAAAAGATCATACAAAAGATGATAGTCACCTACAAGGACTGGCAAGAGATGTTACCGTTTTCTCTCCACGGGTACTGTACCACGGCTCACACATCAACTAGGGCAACACCCTATTCCTTGGTATATGGCATGGAGGCTGTTTTACCTATCGAGGTTCATATTCCCTCTTTGAGAATCATGAAGGATGCTGGTTTGGGTGAAGACGATTGGATCCAGACCCGCTTGATCAACTAAACTTAATTGACGAAAAGAGACTTGCTGCTGTTTGCCACGGTCACACGTATCAAAAACGTATGATCAAGGCTTTCAACAAGAAAGTCAGACGCCAAGTGTATCAAGTTAGAGATCTAGTGATCAAGGGCATTATCTTGCCACAAAGTGATCCCAGGGGCAAATGGACTCCTAGCTACGAAGGACCATTTGTGATCAAGAACATCTTTTCTGGTGGGGAAATGATCTTAACCACCATGGATGACGACGACCTGCCGCACCCTGCGAACACAAACATAGTCAAAAGATACTACGCATAAGAGACCCGCTAGGTTGACACACCTAGGCAAAACAAGGGCATCCCGGCGAACCAAAAAAGGTTCGGGAAAAAATTAGGGATAAAAATAAAAAAATCTGTACACCCGGCAAGTTGAAAACCCGAAAGGGCGACTTGGGCAAAAAAGGGTTTCCCGGTGGATCGAAAACCCGAAAGGGCGGTTCAGGCAAAAGTTAGGGAATTAAAGCGTATGACTATGTCTCGTCGGATCACTTTAAGGACAATCTCTTCACTGAAAAACCTGGAGCTTCTGATCAATCCAATCATCTTTGGACGAAGCAACGAATGGACGAGATATTCAGAGTTATGAAGGCTATAGCAGAATGGGAACCCCATGGGATTTTTCACACATAGTTATCTTTCTTTGTATAAAATTTTTCTTACTTTTATGACACCATCCTCTTACTAGGATGTCTGTCTCCTTTGTACAAAATACTTATTCAAAGTAAATACAAAGATATATCTTTCAAAGTACAAAAAACTATTTGTCTTTTTCTTTTTACGCTTGTGTTTTTATTTGCAAAAAACGTTCAATGATTCATTGATGAACATATGCATTTGAACATAATTACTGTTTACAAATAAACAAAGTGGAAAATAACAATTACTGACAGGTTGAAAGGATAGGAAAACATCTTTAGGCTATTCCAGGAACAATCCCTACAGTACATCATCTAGATCCCCAGTGGAGCTAAAATTTCAAACCCTTAATCCCCATCAGAGTTAAAACTTCAAACTCCCAATCCCCGGCGAAGCCAAAACTTCTAACTATCAATCCCCAGCAGAAACCATCCAGCTTCTCTAAATTCCCCAACAAGTTATTTTGAAGCCTGAAAACCAACCAGACAACAACTTCTGATAATTCCCCAGTAGAGTGGCAGACGATCGAAAACTCCTGGACCTACTCCCCAGCAGTAAGCTTTCTTTCCCACAGAGTTTTTATTTCCCAACAGAATGAAGATTCTCATTCCTAATTCCCCAGTGAAGTCGCCAAAGCTTTCATTGCTCCCCAACAAAATGAAGATTCTCTTTATTAATTCCCCGTAGAAGTCATCAAAGTTTTATCTATTCCCCAGCGGAACAAGGATTCCCATTGTGTAATCCCAGTAGAAGTCGTCAAAGTTCTCTGGATTTCCCAAGCAGATTTCTCAAGCAGTATAAGGCATTGCTCACAACGGAATTTTTTTCAATACTCCAATTTCAAGACATAAAGGATCCTTACATCCCCACAGAAGTTGCCAAGGATTTCTTATCCTCAAGAATCAAGGATTTTTAATCTCCAACAGTCGCCAAGGATTTCTTAACCTCAGCAGTCAAGGATTTAGTTTCCCCGGCAGCAGTCAAGGATTTATTATCCTCGGCAACAGTCAAGGATTTATTTTCCTCAGTAATACAGCAAATCAGCTTACATGCGCATACATTACATCCATATATCATAAACATTGATAAAACACATATATTGCATCATATATTTCATGTAACATAACTTTGTGTTTCAGCTAACATTTTACCCTTTTTAGGATAAGATTAACAGCTATCATTAACAATATTCAAAGATTCTTGATACAGTACTGTGATACGGTGGGAAGAACTGACTGTTTTTTTGAATGCTAGTTTGCGTTTTGCGTTTGTTTTTGCAAAATGTCGCGGTAAGCAAGAGTCGCCACCGACTTTTATTTTATCCAACAAGGAAAGGAAAAAAGCACAGAAAAATTCCTTTTTCGAGATATTTCTCGGGTTCGGAGGGTAGATTATAGAAAGGGAAGGTATTAGCACCCTTTCTATCCGTAGTTATCTACGGGCTCTTAAGTACTCGCTCATTCTTTTCAAAATTGTTTTCTTTGTGCTTGTGGGTTTGAAAAAGTTTTTATTTGAAACTTCGATTTAACTCTTGCTTTTGTCCTCAAGAGTGTAATGAAGTGTTTTGAAAACTTTGTTCGAAAAGTGTAAGTGTGAAGAGTTTTGTTTTGATAGAGCAAGTATCTAAGAACTATCTACCTACTCGAAAAAGGAATCGTTCTATGTTAATTTCCTTTAGACAGTGCTATCCCACTATTAATGAGTAGGTAGCACCATCGTTGGAGTTTGAGGGTCAATTCGAATAGGGACATACGGTAACTAAAACAATGTTAAGACGCCTTAGCGGTAACCCTAATGTCTTAGATCATTTGTTTGAGGCAATAACATCCGAGGCAACCATTTCGAGGCGACTATGATCTTTTAGACAATAGGGCGACCTCTAAAACGACCTATACTCAATGACCGTGTACGAAGGCAACCAAGTGGGGTGTACCCTAAGGGTGCGCATGTGCGAGTGTGTCGTTTTCAGTTATTTTTATCTTTGCACATGTTAAGGGTGATCTAATTTGATTTTAAGATTTAAACATTCAGTCTTGTCATGCAAACCCTATTATCAAACATCTAACAGTTATAATTTGCAGAAATTAAAGGTGCGGAAATTAAATTACAAGGCGTCGGGTATTTACATCGCCAAAAGCACCCCTTTGAAAATAAAACAAAGCAGTAAATAAATAAAATGTCCTAATTATCTATTACATTCCGGAAGCAGATACATTATTGGATAAAAATAAATAACACACGCGGGAAATTAAATCGAATGCAAGATTAGGGTTTTGACCCTTTTTAAAGAAAATGTCCTTTTTTGTCGTTTTTTATTTAAGGAAGGAAATTAAATTCTAAATTAAATAAATAGATTAAATTAATAAGTTAATTAAATGAAAAATAAATTATTTTTAGAGTTTTTGATTATTTAAGAAAGAAATTCAAAATAATTAAATTAGTAGTTAAGACCTAATTAAGTCTAATTAATTTTATTTATTTACAAAATAGGTTAAAGTTTACTAGAATTAAAAACCTAATTAATTAATTAGTGTTTATTAATAAAAATGAATTCTAAAATTTTATTGGATAAAAAATATTTTTTGATGATTTTTGATAAAAAGAAAAAAAATGATTGGTTAGTAATTAATTGAAATTAAATAAAATAAACTAAATAAATAAAAAGAAAATATGATAAAAGGAAAGAAATGGGCCTTTTTGGAGGTGCAAGGAGCATTTTTGTAGGCCCATTAGAAGCTGACTCGTTTGAATTTTTGGATCTGGTACACACGCGTTGACAGACACCTTGGTGGACCTCCAATCACTGACCATCAGATCTGGCCATTGGCCATCTGGCTCTTGGATTGGTGAGGGAGCATGGTGTGAATCAAGCATGAGCGCGCATGTGATAACCTGAAAAACATGAAGAAAATACAAATTGCTGGAGGCAGGGATCGAACCCCTGAACTCCAGCCACTAATGCCTTGAGCACTGATGTGTTGACCGTTGGGGCATGTTGTTGTCTTTGTTATAACAATACAAATAATATATATTATATAAAAATAAAACAATTGCCAGAAAGAAAAAAAAACGCGCACAAATTTTGAATGGCCCAATGGACGAGGGACAACTCTTCGTCCCTGTCCTCCTAATACTGTAACATTACCTGCGGATTTCCATCCGCAGCAAAAGACGCATCTTCATCCTAAAATCGCCCTCAGGCCATATAAACACAATCCAAGAACATGGTTGAACTCGTCATGACCTCCTGATCACAACCATGTCCTTCATATGGACCAATTTTGCCTGAAACAAAAATCCCTAAAAACAGAAGCAAAACCCTAGCCATGGCGTTTCATGATACAAAGCATATAAATCAAATTGGTTATTGCCAATAGTTTGCAAATGATGTGAGGGTTAAGGATATGCAATTATTCCATGAAAACGATGCCTAATTTCAGAGATACGAAATCAAGAACAGGGGGGATTCGCGTGAGACTTACAGTGCGTATGAAGGCCTGAGAATGCTTGGTTTGGATCGAGTTAGCTTGTGTGTGTTGCCAGGAGACGATTGGGACCAATATTCAGCTCTGAAAACGCCTCTAGCTTTAATTTTGATCTCTAACTTTTTTGTGATTTTTTGAAAAGTTTTTGTCTCTACAAGTGATTGCCAACCCTGATTTTCGTGTCCTTGGCTTGCTTATGTATTGTGTATTGCATTAGGTTCACAAACTTGGTCCAAATCATGCCCTATCAATGCTCATGAATTTGATTTGATCCTTCTATAAAAGCCTTCCAAACTTGGCCTAAATCATATCTTTTTGTAACCAATGCCTTTGATACGAATTCAATTGAAATAATAGCTGTATTTGGAGCCTGAAATATCCAAAAAAATCATGTGTTATCAATGCCTTGGATTTTATGTGATTTTATTTGATTTAAAATGAATAAATTCAAATAAAAATCAAATTAAATAATAAAAATGAGATATGGACACATGGCTGAAGCTAGGGCACGTGTGCAATAATTCCAACTCAAATCAAGTGAAAAAGAATGGGCCCATTTGGCAAAATTTGAAGTTTTGGGGATAGTTGACTTTTGGCAATTTTGCAAAAAAGTCCAACTTCAACAATGCACAACTTCTTCAATTTTGAACTTTTGGAGGTGTTCTTGGACTTTTTAGAAATCTTGAGATGTCCTCTAATCAACCCCTTTGGTATCATCTAATTTTGACATTCCATGCTCAATTTATAAGCTTTGGCAAAAAAGGTGTTTTTGGTGACTTTCAAAAATGACCTATAATGTCCAAATTCATAACTTCTTGTGAGTGCATTTTTTGATCTTGGGGTATGAAAATGGATTATTGGAAATTTCATCCTATTCAAAATGAGATTTGGATGGGTCATTTCTAATAAAGTTTGAGAAAGTTATGCTTGGTCAAAGTTGAGTTGACTTTTCCTACAAAACCCTAATTTAGCAACTTTTGAATCTTGATGAATTTTGAGAAATCCTTGATGGATCATGATCAACCCTTGATCAAATGATGAAATATAATTCAAAATGATAATGTTGACACAAAATCTTGAAGTTTGACTATATTTGGGTCACAGTTGACTTTTGCCCTAACACAGTCGACTTTTGGACCTTTGAGCAATTGATTGAGCAAACTTCCTCTGCAAGGCTTGAAATTTGACATGGATGACCTTGAGAACATATTAGGATATTGTGGAGCAATTGAGGTCATTTGGACTCAAGGATCTTGATGCAACACAAAACCCTAATTTGGGATAGGCTGCCTTATGAGAGAGCTTGTCTGACCAACTCTTGAGCTACCTTGAACAACTTGGAGATTTTTCTTGCAATGTTTTGAGAAATATGGGAGGGCAAATTTTGGGGTACAACAGCTGCCCCTGTTCAATTTTCTTAAACCTGAGGATGTAGATTGGCTTTCATGCCTTTCGTGATCCGAAGGTGGAAGATGATTGAACACTAGAGTGCCCAGAAATTTGCACTCGCATGAAGTGGTATCAGCCTTGTGATGTCGGGAATGGGCTTATAGATTCCATTTGGAGGAGTGTAGATCTCATAAGAGATTCCTTAGCGAGAGTTTGCATACCTTCCGTTGAGGAAGATTCCGCTGGGGAAGTATGATCTTTGTTGAGATTTAGGAATTCGCCTGTACTTCAACTGAGAGAACATCTCTGCTGAGTTTTAAGAACTTGTCCGTAATTCAACTGGGGGGGAAACATCTTCATCGAGATTTAAGAACTCGCCCATAATTCAACCGTGAAAACTTCTCTGCTGAGATTTAGGAACTGTCTGTAATTCAATGGAGGAACTTTGTCGAGATTTAGGACCTTATCTGTACTTCAACTGAGAAAAACATCTTTGCTGAGTTTTAAGAACTTGTCAGTAATTCTACTGTAGGGAAACATCTTCATCGAGATTTAAGAAATCTCCCGTAATTCAACTGAGAAAAACTTCTCTGCTGAGATTTAGGAACCTGTCTGTAATTCAATGGAGGAACTTTATCGAGATTTAGGACTTGTCTGTACTTCAACTGAGAAAACATCTCTGCTGAGTTTTAAGAACTTGTCAGTAATTCGACTATAGGGAAACATCTTCATCAAGATTTAAGAACTCGCCCGTAATTCAACTAAGAAAAACTTCTCTGCTGATATATAGGAACCTGTCTGTAATTCAATGGAGGAACTTTGTCGAGATTTAGGACTTGTCTGTACTTCAACTGAGAAAACATCTCTGTTGAGTTTTAAGAACTGGTTAGTAATTCGACTGAGGGAAACATCTTCATCAAGATTTAAGAACTTGCCTGTAATTCAACTGAGAAACTCTGCTGAGATTTAGGAACTCGTCTGTAATTCGACGGAGGACTTTGTCGATATTTAGAACCTTGTCCGTAATTCAACTGAGAATAATTCTGTTGAGATTTAAGAAATGGTCAGTAATTCGACTGAGGGAAACATCTTCGTCAAGATTTAAGAACTTGCCCATAATTCAACTGAGAAACTCTGCTGAGATTTAGGAACTCGTCTGTAATTCGACGGAGGACAAAGCTTCATAGCTTTGAATTTTGTGAGAATGTAACCGCATCTTTCCTGAAAGATAAAGGTTAGTTGTATGTAATGCATGATATGTATCAAGTAAATGATGTTCTCAAAATAAATGAGATTATGTTGTATGATGCCTATATGCATGTGTCATGATGTATGGAAATGTAATGTTTTTAGCTGGGGAAAATAAATCCCGGGTAGCTGCTGGAGAAAAGAGCTGAATTCTTCGTTTCCGCTGGGGACAGCGCATGAAGGTGATTGTGAGAATAAACCTGCATGAGACGATAACTCCGCTGGGGAATACTGATGAGGAGATTACTCTGGGGAAAAGATGTTCTTCTAAGTATTCCACCGATAAATTCAGCTGGGGATGAATTACCGTTGCTGGTGATACTGAATCCTGTTGGGGATTGAATTTATTGTTTGTGAAAGGAAAGAACTCCGCTGGGGATGATCTTTCGGTTGCGACTTCACTGGGGATAACCTTTTAGACTCTAATGGGGATAATCCTTTGAGTTCTGCTGGGGACAATCCTTCGAGCTCTGCTGGGGATGATTCTCCAAACTCCACTGGGGAATCTTTTTCATACTGCGCTGGGAAAATTTTCAAACTCCACTGGGGATGTTTTGTATTCTGCCGGGGAATATTAAGACCTTTCGGTGCTGATGGTAGATAAACTCTGCTTGGGGAGAATATTATCGATTCATTCACAATTGTGAGTCTCAGCTGGGGAGAGCTAACATTACTGCCTTACTCTGCGGGGAGTGAAAGTACCTTAGACATATTCTTCAGCTGAATCTACCTTGTACCTGGTGGACAAAGCAACTGGAAAGCTTGGACATTTCTCATTGCCCTTGTTTCTGATATTACGAGTAATCGTCTTTTGTTTCGCGTGTAAATATTTATGAGCAGCAATTAATGTCAAATGCATATATCAAAAATGAACATTGGACTTTCTTTGCAAAACAAAACAGAAAAAGGAAAAACAGTTTGAAATTTCTCTGAAAATGAATTGTATTGATTTTGAAGTTTGGCCTGTAAATAGGCGTTTTTGTACAAGAGGCTGACGTCCTAGTAAGAGAACGCCGCAAAACAATAGAATTTACACAATTTATGAAAAACTAAACAAAACAGCTATGTGAATAATCCCACTGGGTTTCAACTCTGCTATTGCCTTTATGTCCTCGAGCATCTCCTCACTTTACTACTTGGTTGAAGGTAGATCAGATTGATTAGTGCCATCCGGGCTTGATAGTCGATACCGATGTCCAGTTGCAAGGTGATCCAATGAGACATAGTGTTACTCTTTGATCCCTAATTTTTGCCTGGACCGCCCTTTCGGGTTTTCAGTCCACCGGGATACCCTTTTTTGCCTAAGCCGCCTTTTCAGGTTTTCAACTTGCCGGGTGTACAGTTTTTTTATTTTCATCCCTTATTTTTGCCCGAACCCTTTTGGTTCGCCGGGAAGCCCTTATTTTTTCCTAGGCCAGTCGACCTAGCGGGTCGTTGATTATGCGTAGTATCTTTTCACTATGTCTGCATTGACGGGGTGAGGAAGGTCGTCACCATCCATGGTTGTTAGAATCATAGCTCCTCCCGAGAAAATGTTCTTAACCACAAATGGCCCTTTGTAAGTAGGGGTCCATTTACCCTTGGGATCACCTTGAGGTAAGATAATGCGCTTGATTACCAGGTCCCCAACTTGATACTCCTGTCGTCTGACTTTCTTGTTAAATGCATTGATCATCCGTTTTTGGTACGTCTGACCATGACAAATAGCAGCAAGTCTCTTTTTGTCGATTAAGTTCACCTGATCAAGCAGGGTCTGAATCCAGCCATCTTTGCTCAAACCTGCGTCCTTCATAATCCGAAGAGAGGGTATTTGGACTTCAATGGGCAATACGGCCTCCATACCATACACCAAGGAATAGGGTGTTGCCCCTGTTGACGTCTGTGCTGAGGTACGGTACCCATGAAGAGCAAAAGGTAACATCTCGTGCCAATCTTTGTATGTCACCGTCATCTTCTGCACAATCTTCTTGATGTTCTTATTAGCCGCTTCAACAACCCCATTCATCTTCGACCGGTAAGGAGAATGGTTGTGATGTTGTATCTTGAACTGTTGGTAGAGCTCGGTGATCATCTTATTGTTGAGATTTGTACCATTGTCCGTAATGATCCTCTCTGGTGCACTGTATCAACAAATCAGATTGTGTCGAATGAATCGTGCCACAACGTTCTTGGTTACGGTAGCAAAGGAAGCTGCTTCCACCCACTTTGTAAAGTAATCAATAGCTACCAGGATGAAACAATGCCCGTTGGATGGAGTAGGTCTGATCTCACCAATCATATCAATCCCCCGCATTGTAAAAGGCCACAGAGCTGTCAAGACGTTCAGAGGAACTGGAGGTATGTGCACTTTATCAACATAGACTTGGCACTTGTGACAGGTCTGAGAATGCTGATAACAGTCGGCTTCCATTGTGGACCAAAAATATCCTGCCCGAAGGATTTTCTTAGCCATGGTATGTCCACTGGAATGAGTTCCGAAAGTACCTTCATGTAACTCTACCATAATCCTTTCTGCCTCGTTCTTATCCACATATTACAGTAAGGTCGAATCATGGTTACGCTTGTAAAGAATACCATTGTTGATGAAGAACTTTGTGGCGAACCTCCTCAGAAACTTCTTGTCATTAACAGATGCACCCTCAGGGTATTCTTGAGCCTCAAGATACCTTTTCACCTCGTGGAACCAGGGTTTATCTGCTACATCTTCAGTCTCAATGTCACAGCAATGTGCAGGTTCATCCAACCTTTCAATGATAATCTGGGGAGCTTTGTTGTCCCAATTGACTTTGAACATAGAAGACATCATAGTTAGCGCGTCCGCTAACTGATTCTCCTCTCTAGGGAAGTGTTCAAAGGTTATCTCTTCGAAGTGCGGAAGCAATGTCAATACATACTCCTTGTAAGGAATAAGATTTGGGTGTTTCGTATCCCACTCGCCTTTGATTTGACTGATCACGAGAGCGGAATCTCCGAACACACTCAAGAACTTAATCCTTAGGTCAATTGCTGCTCGAAGACCCATAATGCACGCTTCATACTCCTCCATATTGTTGGTGCAGTTGAAACATAGGCGGGCGGTGAATGGAGTATGAGAGCCTTTAGGAGATATGATCGTGGCGCCAATGCCATTGCCCAAAGCGTTTGAAGTTCCATCAAAGTACATAGACCATAGGGATCCTTCCTCAGGTCCTTCATCCGGTCCAGGTGTCTCACAGTCAGTCACTATCATGATACTCTCATCCGGGAATTCAAAGTTCATAGACTGGTAATTGTCCACTGCCTGATGTGCCAAATGATCTGCCAACACACTTCCCTTGATTGCCTTTTAGGTCGTATATTAGATGTCATACTCAGTCAAGATCATCTGCCATCTTGCTATTCTTCCAGATAAGGCGGGATTTTCGAAGATATACTTGATTGGATCCATCTTTGATATCAATAGAGTAGTGTGAGTCAGCATATACTGTCTCAGCCGACGAGCAGCCCATGCCAAAGTGCAGCAAGTTTTCTCAAGCAACGAGTATCGGGTCTCGCAGTCGTTAAACTTTTTGCTAAGGTAATAAATAGCATGCTCTTTTCGGCCAGACCCGTCATGCTGACCTAGCACACACCCCATTGAGTTGTCGAGTACTCTCAAGTATAGGATCAGAGGTCTCCCTTCAACTGGAGGCATCAGAATAGGTGGCTCTTGGAGATACTCTTTGATCCTTTCGGAAGCGGCCTGACATTCATCATTCCATCTTACCACTTGATCTTTCTTCAGTAACTTGAAGATTGGCTCACAAGTAGCAGTCCGGTGCAAGATGAATCGGGCAATATAGTTCATACGTCCCAGAAAGCCTCTGACTTCTTTTTCTGTTTGGGGAGCTGGCATTTCCTGTATAGCCTTCACCTTTGCAGAATCCACTTGAATACCTTTGCCACTTACGACGAAATCCAGCAGTTTACCAGATCTCACCCCGAAGGTGCACTTGTTCGGGTTTAACCTCAGCTTGTACAACTTCAATCTGTCAAATAACTTCTGAAGGTGGTCAAGATGTTCTTCCTCAGTCTGGGATCTTGCAATCATGTTATCAACGTATACCTCAATCTCATGATGGATCATGTCGTGGAACAAAGCGACCATGGCGCGCTGATACGTTTCCCCAGCATTCTTCAATCCGAAAGGCATGACCTTGTAGCAAAAGGTACCCCATTGAGTAACAAAGGTTGTCTTCTCCATGTCTTCGGGAGCCATTTTAATCTGATTATAACCAGAGAAACCATCCATAAAGGAGAAGACCTTATGTTGTGTGGTGTTGTCAACCAGAACGTCGATATGAGGCAGCAAGAAATCATCCTTGGGACTTGCCCTGTTCAGATCCCTATAGTCAACACACATTCGAACCTTACCATCCTTCTTCGGTACCGGAACCACATTGTCCACCCACTACGGGTAAGAAGTAACTGCTAGAAAACCGGTGTCAAACTATTTCATAACTTCGGCCTTGATTTTCTCAGACATCTCTGGGCGCATTCGGCAGACTTTCTGTTTTACTGGAGGACAGTCTTCTTTGGTAGGCAATCGGTGAACCACAATATCGGTATCCAACCCAGGCATATCTTCATACGACCAGGCGAAGATCTCAACGTAGTCACACAGCATCTGAATCAGCTGTTGTTTAACACTAGGCTCCAGATTCGCACCGATCTTGACCTCTTTCTTGCTTTCCTCCGTACCCAGATTCACTGATTCCACTGGCTCTTCATGCGGCTGTATAGCCCTCTCTTCCTGAAGTAAGAGTCTAGCAAGTTCACCAGGCACTTCGCAATCATCTTCACCTTCGTCTTCGACTAAGTTGATCGGACTTTCGAAGTCATAACCGGCAGTAGCATAGTCGTTATCAGTGGGATCCAGAGTGGATGTAGACCTGTATATGTGAGTGTGTGTAAAATAGCTGTTTTGCAATATATAATAAAAGAAAGACAAGGAGCGTAAAATTTGAAATGCAAGAAACGTCCAATGCTTTTATTAATGATATATGAAAATGACACGCATAAAGCCCTCATAAATAAAGCCACGGTGCCCCGGGTAAGACATCGGGCCGTATAGTTTAAAAATTGTCTGTTACAAATTCAAAACAAATGTCTCATTACTAGGTAATAAAAGAAATTGGGATGAAGTCCTTTGCCGCCCAATTGCTTAGTCCATCGTCGGCAGTTGGGTAAATCTAGCTGTCAAACTCAGACTCTTCAACATCGTCTTCAATGGCATTTACTCCTGAATTGATGATAAACAGGGGAGGTCCTCCAATCCGTGCACGCCGTACAGCCCTTTGAGCTTCTGCAGTGAAACCCAAACCAAATTTGTCAGTCTTATGTGCAAAGTCAGGGAGTTGGCCCCAATTTGCACACTCATCTTTCTCAACAATAGCCCGGGCATCCTTTAGGGAAGCCATCTTCATTGGAGGATCTTCAACAACAGTTTCAGCTGATGCCAGTGTCTGGGGAACTTCTTCAAAATGTTGAAACGGGGTCTCAATGAACTCCCCATCCATCTCTACATATCGAAAAGAGTTGAGGTGGCTCACCATGTACTCCTCTTCTAATCGTACTGTAACAATTTCCCCCTTGACTGGGTATTTCAGCATCTGGTGAAGCGTAGATGTCACTGCCTCATCTTTGTGGATCCATGGGCGACCCAGCAAACAAGAATAAGATGGCCGAATGTCCATCACATAGAACGTAGATGCAAAAATCTGAGAACCAACCTTAACCGGAATATCCACTTCACCGTATATCATCCTCTTGGATCCATCAAAAGCCCTAACCACAATGTTGCTTGGTTTCAGCTTCAACCCTTCACAATCTAACCGGTCTAGTGCCTTCTTAGGTAAAACATTCAGCGAGGACCCAGTATCCACCAATACATGAGCTAGAGTAGTGCCCCTGCATTCAATGGAGACATGCAGGGCGTCATTATGATTCTTCCCCTTAGCAGTCAAGTCGGCGTCGGAGAAACCCAACCCATTATCTGCTGTCAGACTAGCCACACAATCTTTAAACTGATCAGCTGATGTCTTCTGCGGCACATGCGCAGTCTTCAGGAAAGCAATCAGAGCCTTAGCAGGGGCCTCTGAGCACAACAATAAAGACAACATAGAGATCTTCTATGGGGTTTGCCCCAGCTGTTCGACTACATTATAGTCGCTTTTCTTGATGATCTTTAAAATTTCTTCCATCTCTTGTCTAGAGGCTTCAACAGTAATCCTCTTCGGTGCCCCCGTCCGGGCAGGCTCATCAGGGGTCCCTTTGCCCCGAGTATCAGATGACTCGGCAACAGGGGTAAGAATTGGAACATGAACAAGGACGGTAGCAGGTGTACTGGTAGGTATAATAACAATAGGCTTCCGAACAGCTGGTGGAGAGATCTCAGGGGAGAAAATTCTTCCGCTGCGGGTGACTTTGGTAGGTCCAACAATATTGTTGACGTCAGTATCATCCTCTTCAGTACTCAAGTCTTGCTTAACTCCGTGATAATATACATCAGCCCCATAGTGCCATGGGACAGCTTTATCTGATGTATAGGGGATAGACCCAGGAACAGTGCTGATCAAGGGAGCGATTCTCGGAACAAATGTAATTCTAACAGGCTTTCTCGAGGAAGCCTTGGAAGAATTGTCGGAAATGGTGATTATAGCAACTTCTTCAACAGGAACCAAAGGAACAACAGTCTTCTCAAACAGAATTTCTTTATTATCCATCAGGCGTTGGACACTTGGCTTCAAAAGATGGAAACCCGTAGGTAAGACGGCACACAGATGGCAGCCTTTGCCACAACCCGGAAATAAACCGGCTAACAGAAGGTTCTTCTTCACAGTCATCAACGGAGTGACAATGTCCTTCACAGAAACCACAAATGAGTCTTCATCTATAGCATTCACTCCATGCTTGGGCACAAGAGCAGTCACAACATTATGTCTTTCAGGTGCTTCGAACTCAATCTCCTTAGCATCAATCAAGTCCTGTACCTTATTCTTCAAAACCCAACAATCATTCGTATCATGCCCCTGGCTATCGGAGTGAAAAGCACAACGGGCATTTGGATTGTACATCGGTGATGTTGTATTGGGATTCTTCGGGGCTTCCTTCGGAATCACCAAGTTGGTCTTCAATAACTGCGGCAGAATCTGAGACAAAGTCATGTTGAGCCGAGTAAATTGTTTTCGCGGCCTCTCGGCTCTTGGCTGATTGTCGCATTAAGGAGCAACAGCAGGTCTTGATATAACAACCGCATTAACAGCTTGGCGGTGTTCAGGTCTATTGTGGCTCTTTGCACTGTAAACTGCGCTGGACTCTTTCTTAAAAGGCTTCTTCTTGGCACTAGACGAAGCACCCTTCTGTATCTTACCGCTCTTAATACCGGCTTCAACTCTTTCTCCGGTCATAATCAGCTCAGTAAACCCGGACGATGAACTTCCAATCAGATGGTTGAAATACGGACCAGACAAGGTCCCCAGAAACATATCCACAAGCTCCCTATCAGCCAAAGGGGGTTGTACTCTCCCAGCAAGGTCCCTCCATTTCTGAGCGTACTCTTTGAAACCTTCACTCGCACCCATAGACATACCCTGGAGTTGGGTGCGTGTGGGAGCGAGGTCGGCGTTATATTGGTACTGCTTGTAGAAAGCAGCATCCAAGTCCTCCCAATTACGAACACTAGCTCCTTCCAGCTGGTAAAACCATTCAAGCTAAGTCCCTGAAAGACTATCTTGAAAGAAGTGGATCCAGAGGTTCTTATCAGCAGTGTATGGCTGGATCTTTCTAACATACGAATAGAGGTGTAGCTTTGGGTAGGAGACCCCGTCGTATTTAGCAAAGGCAGGTGCTTTAAACTTGTGGGGAATCACCACCCCAGATGATAAACCCAAATCACCAAAGTCCAATCCAGGTACCTTCTGGATCTCCATCGCACTTAACTGGTCTTCAAGCTGTTTATACCTATCCTCAACAGGAGGATACTGGTCTTCGTCAAAGTCAGTCTCATGGTCAGATACCACAGGGCTAGGCACCCTCCTTTCTTCTTGGTTTTCTCCCCCTCCAGGTGAGTGGGATAAATCAACTTCGTCTCGCATCCTGTTTCCAAACCTGTACCCCATGTTCAGGAGAACCGTCTTCTTCTTCTTTTTCTTCTTATCTTTCAAGATAAGAGTCTTCAGATCTTGCTGCCCCTTGGCCAGGTTCATGAACATTTCCTGGAACTGGGCGTTCTGAGCTTGCAGAGCCTTGATAGCTTGTTCAGTTGATGTTTCAACAGACATGATGCTGAAATAAACAGCGAAGAAGATGAGAAAACCTGTAAGGGTACCTGGTATGAGGTGCATGGGAATGATATGTGTATGATATGATTTCAAAGACCTTAGAGATTCAAATTCGTAAACCAAAATGAAACACACTTTTATTAGATAAAAACTTGAATTCAATGTTTGACAAATGCCTTTAAGGCGTTACAAGAAAGAAAAACTGAAAAGTAAATCAAAACTAGAAGTAATCAAAAGACATCAGCGCTCCCATGGTCGTTTCCCTTTGGTGCTGACATAGTCGTTGAGGATTTGCTCATTCTCCAATTATATTGTAAGCTTTAGAATCTTCCGCTCTTGTTCGTGATACTCTTCTCTGTAAGTATCTCGTTCCTCTCTTAGCTGCATCCAAGAACTCTTTAATGCCCCAATGTCAGTAGGCATGTACGGGTGAAGGATGGTAGGTGGAACCCCTTCTTCATCAGCAACTTCGATAATTATCGGTAAGACAACTTCATACGACATTCCCAGCTTTTGGGCACGGATTCGAACCCATCGGAGATACGGTTCCATCGGAAGAGAGGTCTTCATCCCTATCTCATGTGGATCAGACCGATGTACCCTGTCCCAAGCTCGTATGAACCGGCGGCGATGTTCGACACTATCCCCTTGGAAGTCAAAGACAATGCTCGGCATCAGCAACTCATGAGGTCCTTCCCTCCTAGCTCGCCCAAACTGACGTAAGGCCAAACAAGGGTTATAGGTAATCCCTCCTCGAACTCTAAGTAGTGGAACATTGGGGTATTCCCCACAGCGATCAAGAATAGCCACTTCTTCCATGTCCTTAGTACTCCAAATGATGTCATTATGAGAGAGAGACATAATCCTGTAGGCCCAACTCATTCCTTCCTTGTTCTTCAAAACCAATTTAGGGAGGTGAGAAATAAACCACCTCGCCAGCAATGGTGCACAACACATAAGGGTTCCCCGTTTCCGAGCAGTACGGGCATAAAGAGAGTGCAAAATTTCACCCAAGAGAGTGGGTACCGGATTACGGGAAATGAAGATCTTCACCGCATTCACGTCGACGAAAGAATCTGAGTTAGGAAACAACACCAAACCATAAATAAGAAGAGTCAGAATGTCTTCAAACGCCTGAAAGTATAGACTGTCCCAAAACTGATTAGCCTGGTCAACCAAGAATTTGGCCAAGAAGCCTTTTGTCCCACTCCGAGTTTCCCAATTAGACATTACCTCAGCCTTTGTCAGGTGGAGGGCTGAAGCAATCTCTTCCAGCCTAAAACTTTCTCCCAACCTCTAAATGGGGTCTGCTCTAGGATGGAGATACCAAGTAGATCAGAGAACTCTTCCAAGGTAGGGACCAACTGGTAGTTGATAACACCGAATCGCACTATGTTTGTGACTCGAATATCACATGTTTTCCTTAGTTTTATTATTTTTTTTCTAGTATTATGCCTTTGTTTCCTTTGTTTTCAGGTCACATGTCCTTTCAGAGCCTTCAGAAAAGAAACGAGCGAAAACGCCAGAAAAATAGGGTTTTTCCAAGAAAATACACACATGGCGTCCAGCTCCGCGCCGGCTACAGGGAACGCGCTGACATGGCGCACTTTCACTCAGGGGCCAACTGCCACGTTCCCACAATCTCTCCGTTTTCACTCACTGCGCCCGCGGGGAGGGTGGCCGCGCCTGCGGCCTTCACAAACCATTTCCCGCTCAGAAGGAGTTGAGCGGCATGCTCGTCTTTGCAGAATTTCAGAATCTTCTATAAATAGCAAGTTCATTTCATTTTCGTTTTCATCCAAACTTAGATGCAAACTTAGATCCAGACAAGTTACTGCTTAGGCATATATTACTACTTTGTAAAGTTATAATCTTCTCACATCGGGAAGTTATCACACTTGAGTGTGCGAGATTGTATTCAAGTTTGGAGCACTTTGGTTGAAGTTTATCATACTATCTTTTACATTTCCACGACTTATATCAGATTCAAGCCTTCGATTGGAGAAAGGTTCTAATTTAATTGCTTTCATTTATTTTATGCCCTTACCATAGTCTACACGTTTTATAGACTATAAATTCTCTTACCATAGTCTACACGTTTTATAGACTCTAAATTCTCTTACCATAGTCTACACGTTTTGTAGACTCTAAATGCTCTTACCATAGTCTACACGTTTTATAGACTCTAAATTCTCTTACCATAGTCTACACGTTTTATAGACTCTAAATGCTCTTACCATAGTCTACACGTTTTATAGACTTTAAATGCTCTTACCATAGTCTACACCTTTTATAGACTCTAAATGCTCTTACCATAGTCTACACATTTTATAGACTTTAAACGCTCTTATCATAGTCTACATGTTTTATAGACTTTAAATGCTTACCATTTCTAGCTAAATTTATTTGGGTTAGAATGTAAGGATCGAATCATAACTATGTTCTGTATGCCATGCTAATAGAAATACCTTTGGGATGTTTTAGCTTTTTAATACTGGTTTAAATGTGTTTAAAAGTTTATGGGTAAGATCGAAAGTCGTCCATACTCGAGATTAATCCATATTAGTTCTTGACCAAACGAAAAGAGTGAAAGCAGTTCGTTTGGTTAAGTAGGATTACTTGATATAATTTTAGAAAACGATTTTGAAACTATTTGCGGACGCGTTTGTGGGATTAAAATCTGATTCTTGGTCAAAAGCCAAGGATCTCTTTAAGTTAAGTTTTCCAAATTAAAACACTTTTTCACTAAGTCAAAATAACTTGTTTCTTAAAAATAGGTTTACTTCTTTAACGCGTTACGCACCCTTTATAAGTGACAAGAAAGGAATTTAATTTAAAGAGTAAACTCGGTTCTTAGTATGCGAAAGCTACAAGTTCCTGTTAAACAGTTCTTTGCTATAAATGGAAAATATTGCCCAAAAGTAAATACTATACATGCATGCTAGGACATTGTCTGATCTCGTGATTTACATTCGATCCCGTTTGTTTTATCTCTTTAATTTTATTCGCTTTTATTTCCCTGTACTGAACTCAATCCCTTATTGATCTGCCTTAGATAAACACCTTAACAATAGAGTCGATAGATTGACAATTGGTCTCTGTGGTTCGATAATCTTATATATTACTTCGATAGGCTGTGCACTTGCAGTTATAATTTAGACTATACAGTAAAAGCCGCATCAAGTTTTTGGCGCCGTTGCCGGGGACCAACTTTGCCAAATTTCGTACCCTTTTTGTTATCCCGTTTAGACTAAGGCTACTTATTTAGCCGGTTGATGCGTAGAAATCGTAGCACCGGTAATCTAATAGATCCTTTAGTAGAACCTGGACGTTTCGCTCGAGCCCGTCTCTTTATACGAAAGTTAAAGAAAGCCATGGCCGAGGACCGTAATCAAAGACCGCTTAAGGAATTTGCCCAACCATCTAACGAGGAACCTAGTTCTAGTATAGTAAATCCAGCTATAAAAACTAACAACTTTGAACTAAAACCCTCGCTATTACAATTAGTTCAACAAAACCAATTCGCTGGTCTCGCTACCGAGAACCCGAATCAACACTTGAAGGCATTTATCCAATTAGCCGACACCCTCAAAGCAAATGGTGCCACGTCTGAAGCAATACGCCTAAGATTGTTTCCATTCTCTCTAAGAGGGAAAGCTCACGATTGGTTAGATTCCCTCCCTGCCAATTCAATAACAACTTGGGAGGACCTTAGAAGAGTGTTCCTTGCCAGGTGTTTTCCCCTAGCAAAACCGCTATTCTTAGAAACTTGATCACTAGATTCACCCAAAACCAGGGAGAATCTCTATTTGAAGCTTGGGAAAGATATAAAGACCTTTTAAGAGCTTGTCCACACCATGGCCTAGAGCAATGGTTGATCATTCACACCTTCTAAAATGGACTCCATTATAATACCAAAATGTCTATCAACGCCGCCGCAGGTGGTGCGCTGATGAACAAACCTTACCCTGAAGCTTGTGCCCTGATCGAAGATATGGCCCAAAACCATTACCAATGCGGGGCAGAACGAGCCACAATGGAGAAGAAGGAGACCCAAGAAGGGGTGCATGAGATAAGTAGCATGGACATGATGCAAGCTAAAATGGACGCCCTAGCCTTAAGAGTAGATAACATATCCCAAAACCCTACCACAGTAGCTGCACTCCACTCGGAATGCGAACTCTGTGGAACCCAAGGACATCCAACTTCAGATTGTTACCTGTTGAATGAGTCTAGCTCAGAACAAATCAATTACACCTAAGGAAACCCGTTCTCGAACACCTATAACCCTGGATGGAGGAATCACCCGAATTTTTCCTATAAGAACAATAATCCAATCCTACATCCTGGAACACCCAGACCGCAAGGTTTTCAACCTCAAAAATCAAACCAACCTATGCAAGCTGTGCCACCAAGACCAAATCTTAGGGAAACCCTGGATACTTTTATCACAACCCAGACTCAGCAAAACAAAGAATTTATGAACCAGAGCGCCCATACAAACAAACTAGTAACACAACTAGCAACTAAGTTTGACCAAATGATGACCCATCATTAGATGCTCGAGACTCAGATCTCGCAAGTGGCTCAAACGCAAGCCACGCAAACCACACCTGGAGGACAATTCCCTGGACAAACTCAACCTAATCCTAAAGGACAAGCAAATGCTATCACTCTAAGAATTGGAACCGCTTACTATGGACCAAAACTTCCAACGATGTGTGTACCCGAAAAACCAATAAAAGATAGCATACCTGAGGACCAAGTAGAGAAACCAGAGGAACCAAGAACCCAACAGAACCAGGTGGAAGAATCGAAAGATAAAACTTATACACCACCTCCACCCTATAAACCTCCAATACCATACCCACAAAGACTTAAACAAACCAAGATAGAAAGCCAATACCAAAAATTTATCAAAGTAATAGAGAAACTCCATGTAGAGATTCCCTTTACCGAAGTGATTACCCAAATACCATCATATGCTAAATTCTTAAAAGACATCCTGTCAAACAAATGGAGACTCGACGATCCTAAACCCCTATAATGTCATTCCATCTCTGAAAATAAACTTGCAAAAAAGGACAAAGATCCTGGAAGTTTTTCTATTCCTTGCATCCTAGGAAATCATATGATCGACAAAGCTTTCTTAGACCTAGGAGCAAGCGTAAGCTTAATGCCTTTGGCAGTCTGCAAGAGGTTAAACTTAGGAGAACTACAACCAACCAAAATGTCTTTACAACTAGCTGATAGATCTGTCAAGTACCCCACAGGGATATTAGAGGATATACCAGTTAGAATAGGTCAGTTGTATATCCCAACCGATTTCATGGTAATGGATATTAAAGAAGATGACGAAATCCCGATTCTCTTAGGAAGACCATTCTTGTCAACAGTCGGAGCTATAATCGATGTTAAGGAAAACTTACCTTTGAAGTAGGAGATGAAAAGATAGAATTTATCCTCTCTAAATTCCTTATGGCACCTGTGATAGGAGATGCATGTTATGCAATCGACATCATTGATGAATGCGTAAACGAACTTGAGCAAGATGAATCCTTAATTAAACTACCACCAACACCCATTCTAGAGGATGGTGGATATAAAGAACCTTACATTGATGACAACCTCTTTGAATGTTTAGCTCTTACACCCGATCCTATGCCGTGTCTTAAAAAGCCATCTCTAGAACTCAAAGAACTACCCAAGAATCTAAGATATGAGTTTTTGGACGAAGAGATGAATCGCCCAGTTATAATTAACGCCACTCTAGGCCAAAATGAAACAAATCAACTCTTAGATACCTTGCGAAGATACCCTTCAGCATTAGGATATAAAATCTCTGACTTGAAAGGGATAAGCTCGTCCGTATGCATGCATCGGATCATGCTAGAAGAAAATTCAAAACCCTCTAGAGAGCATCAGAGAAGAATAAATCCTATAATGAGTGATGTAGTTAAGAAAGAAGTTCTTAAGTTACTGGAAGCTGGTATAATATATCAGATATCAGATAGTGAGTGGGTAAGTCCTGTACATGTGGTGCCGAAGAAAGGAGGCATCACGGTTGTTGAAAATGATAAGGGAGAAAAAGTAGCAAAACAAACAGAAGGAGGATGGCGTATGTGCATCGATTACAGAAAGCTAAATAAGGCGACTAGGAAAGATCATTTCCCACTTCCATTTATAGATCAGATGCTCGAACGTCTAGCTAGGCATTCGTATTTCTGTTATCTAGATGGATATTCCGGATTTTTCCAAATCCCTATTCACCCAGAGGACCAAGAAAAAACTACATTCACCTGTCCTTATGGAACGTTTGCCTATAGGCGGATGCCCTTTGGACTCTGTAATGCACCTGCCACCTTCCAATGTTGTATGATGTCCATTTTCGCGGACTATCTCGACGGAATTATGGAAATATTCATGGATGATTTTTCTGTATGTGGATTCGATTTCAAAAATTGTCTCTCGAACCTTGAGAAAATTTTAGAAAGATGTATGGAAGTGAACCTTGTGTTGAATTGGGAGAAGTGTCACTTTATGGTCAACGAAGGAATAGTTTTAGGGTATATCATCTCCGAGAGAGGGATAGAAGTTGACAAAGCCAAAATAGAAGTTATAGAGAACCTCAACCCACCTAAAACCGTTAGGGAAGTACGAAGTTTTCTAGGACATGCTGGATTCTACCGACGCTTTATAAAGGACTTCTCCAAAATAACAAAACCCTTAACTAACCTTCTTATGAAAGATGTTGAATTTGACTTTAATGAGAAGTGTCTTAAAGCCTTTAACATTCTAAAACAAGCACTGATTTCAGCTCCTGTCATTCAACCCCCTGACTGGGAGCAACCATTTGAAATCATGTGCGATGCTAGTGACTATGCAGTTGGGGCTGTCTTAGGGCAAAGAAAAGACAAGAAATTACATGTCATTTACTATGCCAGTAGAACCCTAGATACCGCCCAACTTAACTACACAACTACAGAGAAGGAATTGCTAGCTGTAGTATTCCCAATCGATAAGTTCCAATCTTATTTAGTAGGAGCTAAGATTGTAGTTTATACTGATCACACAGCAATCCGATATCTGTTAAACAAAAAAGACGCTAAGCCGAGATTGCTCAGGTGGATTCTCTTACTCCAAGAATTTGACTTAGACATTAAGGATAAGAGAGGCACTGAGAATTTAGTAGTCGATCATCTATCTAGGCTAGAACATTTGAAACCAGATCTAATACCAATAGATGATCACTTCACTTACGACGAACTGATAGCTAGGATAAACACAATGAGCGAGGATGACTCTGAAACCTATAGAGAATTTAAACCGGAAAAAGTCTCAATGATAAGAAACGTACCTTGGTACGCAGACATTGTGAACTATCTAGTTGCTGATATCATACCCCCAGACTTAAGTTTTCAACAAAAGAAAAAGCTCTTCAATGACATCAAAAGCTTTTATTGGGACGAACCACTCTTGTTCAAAAGAGGAATAGACAACATCTTTAGACGATGTGTTCTAGAGAAGGAAGTGGAAAGCGTCATCAAACATTGCCATGCCGCGCCTTATGGTGGACACGCAAGCACATCAAAGACATGTGCCAAAATCTTTCAAGCAGGCCTTTACTGGCCAACTTTATGGCGAGATGTCCACATTTACATCACCAAGTGTGATCGGTGTCAACGCACTGGGAACATTTCAAGGCGTGACGAAATGCCATTAAGAAATATTCAAGAGGTAGAACTCTTTGACGTATGGGGTATAGATTTCATGGGGCCTTTTCCATCATCAATGGGAAATAAATATATTCTTATGGCAGTTGACTATGTGTCCAAGTGGATAGAAGCAATAGCGGCACCCACAAACGACACGAGAGTAGTGATCAAATTGTTCAAGAACATCATATTCCCTAGATTTGGAACACCCCGTCTAGTCATAAGTGATGGAGGATCGCACTTTATATCCAAGATATTCAATAAACTTTTAAACAAATACGGAGTCAAACATAGAGTAGCAACACCATATCACCCTCAAACCAGTGGCCAAGTGGAGGTATCAAATAGGGAAATCAAGCAAATCCTAGAAAAAACCGTGTCAATATCCAGAAAGGATTGGTCCGGAAAGCTGAAAGATGCACTTTGGGCCTATAGAACAGCTTACAAAACCCCTATTGGAACTACCCCATATCAATTGGTCTATGGAAAATCCTGCCACTTACCTTTCGAGTTAGAACACAAAGCCTATTGGGCTATAAAATCCTTGAATTTAGACTACCTAAGAGCTAGAGAGAAACGAATTCTGGACATTCACAAGTTAGAAGAACTCCGCCTAAATGCTTATGAGAATACCATCATCTATAAAGAAAGAACAAAGATATGGCACGACAAGAAAATTACTAAGAAAGAATTCAATGTAGGTGATCCTGTTCTTCTGTTTAATTCCAGATTACGACTTTTTCCTGGCAAGCTACGTTCAAGATGGACAGGTCCATTCGAGGTATCAAAAGTGTTAGTATCAGGAGCTGTAGAAATCAAGAATAACTCAAGCGCTCCTTTCATGGTAAATGGATAACGACTGAAGTTGTATAGAGGAGGTGACCTGCCTATTTACTACTCTAATCAGACTCTGATAGACCCACCAATCCCAACTTGAAAAGTGAGATCTTATCGTCAAGCTAACGACGTTAAACAAAGCGCTGCGTGGGAGGCAACCCACGATCTTTTTTATTTATTTTTTAATTTTAATTTTTCTTTTACGTAATTAAAATTGTAATTTTGGACTAACTCATCTATCTTTATCAGGACCAAGTGCTCTTATATCACCTTTTTCAGATGGATTTCGTTGATGGACTCGATGTCATCTTCAGAGACGACGCTCAGAGGGAGCGATTTGCTACACTGTCTGCTCGACCGATGCTTCCGACTAGATACCCTGATTCTGCTTGCATGGATGCACTAGGCATTGAGGCCAGTGTCCGTTATCTATGCCATCAGGTCAGTTGGGATGCATATGATGACGAGATCCACGTGACCTACAGGAACCTCACCTTGGAGTTCCTCAGCTCACTGGAGTATGAGCCCTATGTTGGGACCAGAGAGGACTGTGGGCGGATTAGTTTTCGCATGTTCGGAGCAGAGTATGCTTTTACTTTGAGACAGTTTGAAGATCTGCTTGGATTTGAGACTGCACTTACTGCCATCCCTGAGCTTCCTCTAGGGTATTTCATGAGCAGTGATATAGACAGATTCTGGAGAGCTATTACCGACGAGGGCAGCCTCGACCCATCTGAGTAACTGTCTAAGAGGATTCATAACCCAGCTTTCAGGTACTTTGAGATGATTCTTTGTCATACCTTCTCCGGGAGGAGCTATTGCGATCATTTAGTGACTGTAGAGGAGATATTATTTTTATACTGCGCTAGTCAGTCGCGTCCCATTGCGAGTGGAGCTTTCTTGATAGAAAGTCTAGATATGGCTGCGTTATCCTATGAGGGATACTTGCACGCTGGTGGGAATGTGACGCTGATTACATCTGCTCTGGGCTTGGATAGCCAGTTACTTCGCCTGACACCATACTGTGGTAGTACACGCATCGACATTGACTTCTGCTTAGACCATGGCCTTATGCGCCGAGCTTCTTTTCATCCATATCAGTACAGGCTCCTTATTGACGATCAGACTGTCTACTATTTCACCCTGCCTGATCCACAGATGTCCTGCGTCTCCAATCGGGAAAACTGGAACTACACTTTAGAGGGTTGGGGCGAGGCAGTTATAGACATTACTGACCAGCCAAAGCCAGAGTATTCACCAGAGCCAGAACCAGAATATTCACCAGAGTCAGAGCCAGAGTCAGACGACCCGATCACTGAGGATCCGGTTACAGAGAATCTTACCCCAAAGTACACGCCTGCACCTGAGGTTGAGCATACCATTGTTTATACTAATAACTTGACCTTACAGGAGCCCGACATGAAAGCGCAGATGGCAGCCATGAGAGCTGATATGGCTACACTTCGCTAGGAGGTGGCTGATCTCATCCTACAGGTAGCGCTAGATGGTTCCACATATGCTGGCGAGATCGACGATTTGACACACGAGATTGCTGAGCTCAGACACCAGGTGGCTGAGCTGTGAGGACGTGACTTTGCTGATATTTGAGCATGAGACGTCCACCATTGTTATTATTATTATACTATTTTTATTTTATTTCTCAGACTTACTTTTTCTGTTTTTCAATTCAGTTGCACTTCGTACTCACTTACATATATATATATATATATATATATATATATATATATATATATATATATATATATATATATATATATATATATATATATATATATATATATATATATATATATATATATATATATATATATATATATATATATATATATATATATATATATATATATATATATATATATATATATATATATATATATATATATATATATATATATATATATATATATATATATATATATATATATATATATATATATATATATATATATATATATATATATTGTGTGTTTATTTTATTTTCTCTTAACTTGTTTTATTTTATTTTGCAAAAAGTAGAAAATAAAATGTATGTGTGTGATATACACATATATTTTACAAAAAAATATATTTTCGCCTTAAAACGCTAGGTACACCCCAAGTGACAAGAGCAAGCCACCATTTTTGAAGCCCAATTGCCCAAAGAACAAAATCCAGCCCAGCTAGAAATTCAACAGGCCGCGCCCGCAGAGGGAGGGACCGCGCCTGCGGACCTCCAACGGTAAAAAAACGGCTATTTTTCGGAAAAATCACCATTTACTCCATTTTTTCCTATTTAAACCCCATTTTCTTCCTCATTTTACCCACATTTTCATACCTTACCTTCCATAATTTCTCCACTTCAACTAATTCTCTATTATATTTCTTTTCCCACTACAATCCTTCCAAATCTATAAAAATCACTATTTTCTTCCTCCACCATACTATTTTCCTTTCTCCAAATCGTTCAAAACAATCAAAATGGACTTCAATGGGTATGTTCTTCGAAACGGCAAACCGGGATCCACACAAAGGAAGCTGCTCGAAAAGCTACAGTCTACGGCAATTTACTCAACCAGGTATATTGACGAAGACTGTCTCTACACTTTAGGTATTTATCATAGTGTTTTTCATTTATTAGATAAAATAGGCATGCATAATATTTTCTCTGCAAAAGAACCTACCTACCCAAGGTTGACATATGAGTTTTTAAGTTCACTTATTTATAATGTCACACCTAACACTGCTAGTACCGTAGGTGGGGTACAATTTAGAATGTTTAACCGTGAATATAGTTACTCCACCGACGGTTTAGCTGAGTTGTTAGGGATGCCTTTTGGGGAAGGTGTTATTTGTGAAGCACCCTTGGATACGGAATGGACAACCGCTGGCTATGCTTTCTGGAAAAAACTTACAAACCAAGAAGCAAATTCTTTTGATGGCCTGCTAGCCTCGAGTGTCCATAATCCGGCCATCCGTGTCTTCCGATACCTTTTAGCATCCACCATCTTTGCTCGGGAAAACCCGAACAAGGTGAATGCTAAAGAGTTAATTATTATGAAAGCATGCCTCACCGACACCAAAATTAACCCGGTGCCCTTTATGATTGCTCACATGAGCTATGTCCGAAAAAAGGGGGCACCGATTTCTTTTGGTGGCCTGGTTACTACTATCGCTCGTGCCCTTGGCTTGGCCACCGAGCTTGCTACTTTAGAGCCACTTCCTCCTTGTACTGCAAGCCTGAAAGTTTTGAAAGATATGCGCC